>CM075814.1:34224111-34298354 GCA_037975025.1 Excoecaria agallocha | reverse complement strand
TTCTTTTTGACCTTCCAAAACCCATTTTTAGCAAATGTTATCTTCTACAAACTTGTTGAATTATGTTTCTAGTTTCTAAAACATCTAGAATCATCTTAAAATCATTTCTATATTTTCAGATATTCACTTAACATTGAGGTCTAATCTTAGTGACTAGGCAGCAGACTTTTCCGATTTTTATATTTAAATATAGCCAAGTTAAATACAGATTTGAAACTTGGTTTCTTCATATGAAATCTAGATATGGATGTCTATTTTCAAACCCAATTATAATCATCTAATTTGGTGTTTGATAACTCGAGATATAAGCAAAAGGGTACCAAAAGGTCAAGCAAAATGTGATAATCCATCCAATAATGTTTAATTAGACTTTGCTAATGTGAAATTGCCCTTGAATTCTAATATGGCCTATTTTGGATCTTTACAATATATGTTACAAAAAAATTATACATGAACAAGTATATGATTACCTTTTGATAGTTGCATATGAGTATACATGTGCGTATATGTATTTGTTTGAATAGAATTAAAGTAAAGTAAAGTAAGGCATAGTAAGGAGATTTAACTACCTGCATTATATCTAGGATATGGATAGATAGGCATGCTTATAAGGGTACCTTACAGCTGTGATAGTATATTTTTAACCACGTTTGGTTCATAAATATAGACATGGTCTAGTTTGGATTATAAATAGCCCCCTTGGGTTGTAGTCGACCCCATTTGGGTTTGCTTAATCAGTCTAAAGTATAGTTTGACCCTATTTGGCTTTTACAGTTAAAGTGCAATTTGATCCTATTTGGGTCTTAAAGCTAAAGTACAATTTGACCCCGCTTGGGTTGAAAAGTAAACTATAACTCGACCTTTTTTGGGTCTTTATAATTATTACCTTTAGATGTCTTACTCTTACCTTAGGATGCTACTATTATATTATCACCCATTATCAACTTATTTGGAAAAATGCAAGCCTAATAAAGATAAAAGTAAAGTAATATGTTACGTTAAAAGTTAAGAAGCATGATAGCCCTTAAATTTACATCCATACTAATCTTATATAAAATCCTTATATAGTATGTAGAAAACATGATGCATATATGAAGTAACATTATTTATATGAATACATGGCATATAGTAATCCTTGTATATATGAGATGATGAATTATACTTATTCATTTGCATAATATAGATGCTTTATTCATGATTAAATTGGTGAAAGTGTTTCTATACATAGGAACAAAAATTGTATGTTTATGTGTATGCTTAATGATGATTTTCAATAGTTTCAATGGATTATATGTTTCCTTATAGCTACTCATTTCATACACTTTTATTAGGTAATGAAATCCAACATCTTATGCATGAACATAAATGATTTATGAATTTATAACTAGTGAATTTAATATGATTTGATGCTTGAAATAGAAGTAAATTGATAATCCGATGCATAAGGAATTTAAACGATAACCAAGGAGTGGGAGAGATGGAATAAAAAAATAGTAAAAAGATAAGACCGTTAATATAAGTTTTAACTCATAGATTATGTTGCATAAATTTTTATAGCAAGGAAATATTATTAGTTTTTATTGACGCAAAAGATCTATCCTATTAACTAAAGGTGATATAATTTATAATGGCACTTATATGAATAGGGATTGATAATGTTAGGCCTATAAGATAGGTGAATATATATGTCAAAGGGATTAACTAAGTTTGAAATATAAGAACTTGGGGAATATATATGAGATATTTAATTACTCCTAAGAGTTAGTAATTGTTAAATAAGTTGTACAATTAATTCCATGATCAATTTAAAAAATGGCCATGTTGTGAATGTTAAGTCGTATTTGGAAAAAGAAAATATTGTATTTTTAAAGTTTATCATGATTGTCAAATGTTTAATGATATGTTTATATGTGTTTGAGTGCATTGGTGACTTTCATTGGAGGTTGTCTATATGTTTTATGTTCCCTAGTAAGCTTTATAGCTCAATATGATTATTTCATCAGTGTAGGTTATCAAGATTGGAGATATTCTTAGGGATTATATATGTATGTAGGACGACCAACATAATAGAGAGACTGAAAGTATAGTTTATGATGTTGAGTTATTTTGGGTACAAGGGTTTTTATTTGTGTTGATAAATGATTTAATGTATAATGTTCAATAGATGTAAATCTTGAAATGTTCAAAGAAACTCTTGAGTATGTATTCAAGTTTTAATAGTATAGCACATATATTAGTTGGATTTATGTTTATTAAAAAAATTTTAGGCATACTAGCATTTGCAAAGCATGCTTAATTAATGATATTGGATAAAGTGATTATAGTGAAGTATAGGATAAAGGTGCTATAGGTAGGCTCATGCATTGAAACAAATCGATCGAGGCCATAAGTATTTAAAAGAGAAGTGAAAGAATCTAACATAGTAAGGTCTCAAAGAAGAGTAGTAGAGAGGTAAATGAACCTTGGAACTTCCTCATCATCGAGTAGTAGAAATGGAGTCTTGTAGATCGAAACCAACTCTCCTTTTTTTAAAGCTTCCTTTCAGGGCCTTAAAGATAAAGATTCCATTATTCTTAGCATTGTGTGTATTGATAATAGATGAAAGAAAAATAAAAAGAAAACTTGGAAAAATTGAGGTCACATGAAAAAGAAAAAGAAAAGATGAAAGCGTTTTAATAGAGTTTTAGAGAGAAAAAGAAGAAGATGAAGCCAAATTTTAGAGAGAGAATTATAAAAGAGTGAAGAAAAAGAGAAAATTAATGGTATATATAGTAAGAAAAATCATAGGGAAAAGGCAAAGGCTATAAAAATTAATTGAAATGAAGACTAATATTTATAAAGAAGGAAAAATTTAATAGGCATGAGAGCAATTAGGAAAAGATATAACCACTAATGCCAAAAGAAATAACCTTTTGGAGTTTTCACACCTTTTAAATGTATTTTTTCAAAATAGCATAAAAAAATTAAATACCAAAAATGGAAAATTAAAAATGGTAAATTGAATATGGGAAAACTACTAGAAAATCATATAAGCTAGGTAGTTTCATAAGTCCGCATGAGTGGCAGGTTTCGATGCAAATATTGATTGTAATAACTTGACACCAATATAACTCTTCAAGAATTGACATGTCCATTTGTGATTCAGTATGTGTCCCTTTTAGAACACTTAACATGCTTGATAGAGCGGGTACACTCAAGCTAAGTTGGAATTATTGCTCTCTAGGCTAAGTGAGTACAAGTGGAACAAGTCTAGATGTCTACATATCGAAGGCTGACATGCTTTAGTAACCCTTTTATACATGCTTAAAATTTTAAGGCATAATGATGCCAATTTTTTACCTTATACCATACGTGCTCACAGGGTTCACTGTTGACCTATGGATTAAGCCCATTTAGGAAAGAGACTTTGACTATATATGCAGGAAAATAAGGTTAATAGGACTTTTATGTGTGGTTTTTGATGCTACATCTCATGATCACACATCTATATGACACCTATGCATTATATTGACAACCTTGTTTTGGTAGCCATAATACATCTGTCACTGCCTAAGTGGTTTCCAGATCCTGATAGTCATTTAGTTTAATAGTTATTTTAAAAACTAATAGAGATAGTTGTATCAAGTTAAGTTTAAAGCCTCGGCCTCAATCTGGTATTGAGAATAAATCTAAAGATTTGTTAGAAGGGTTGTTAGTTTTTTCAGAATAAGAGATAATGTTTGATCCTACTCCACCTATTGTGACATATAGTTCCCAAGATTTAGATAAGAGGATGGATGACTTTGAAAGAAAAATGATATCGATGTTTACTAGCCTCACGACCAGTTTGACCGTTACTTCTAGTGTTTAGCATGATGCGCTCATTATTACTTGATTTGAGCAAACTATAGTTAGAGAGATTCCATTTGTAGTTGCCATATCATCTCCACTAGTAAAAGATGTTAAGAATGTAGCATTAAAATGCTATGCTATTGAGTATGTGATAAATATAAGATTTTCCCATGGTGGTACTGAGGATTACTTCATAATTGATTATGATTATGATAAGCCATAAGTCCTTTAAGTTATTAAAAATCAAGCCTCAAAGGTAGAGATCTTACCATAAAAAAGATAAAGGAGACTAGAGGCCTTAACTAGGGTGTTATAAGTAAATAAGGGGATTAGCCCTAAAGATATAGACTTAGAGAGTGAAGATGTGTTGCCTAGCCGACTTAAGATAACCTACCAAAGATTGATTGCACTTCTAACCCTTTAGCACACATCAAGCGTTATGCCTTTGTAAGGACCCAATCATGGCCCTAACTGGATTATGGTAAAGTGACAAGAATTATGGTTAATTAGGGGCAATATTGAATTATTTTGCACTGTTAAGGTCGAATCCCATTAGGGGTATTTTGGTAATTTCAGCAGGAATGTAAATTTATGTATGGTTAAAATTAAGAGTAAAGAGGGATATAATTGAAGTAAATTAGAAGTAGGAGTGTTAAATGTTATTAAATATAAGTTTTTGAGGGTTAAGATGTATAAGGGCAATTTTGGAATTGGATTTTGGGATATGGATCCCACTAGCTAATTAGGAACTTCCTAGGGAAGTCACCAAAAGGGAGGGGAGAATTAGGGCATCGACACTTCTTGGAGAGAGAGATAGCTCTCTCTCTCTCTGCTGGTTATGGTATGGAGCTAGGGTTGGGGTGGAAGATTAAAGGTAATGTCTTCAATTAAAGACCTCTTCTTCCTCTTCTTTTCATCATTTATGATTTATAGTTATTAGGGATTACAAGATCCTGTTATTGTCTTTGTGTTTAAGGAAAAAGGAGAGAATCAGATAGATCAAAGATAAAAGAATGAAGAAAGAGCTAGATTAGTGGACTTCCTAAGGAAATAAAGCTGGTATTGAGGTATGGGAACCCTAGATCCATAGTTATATGATGATTTTTCTATGTTCTTACATATGTCCCCTTAGATGAATTGAAGGTTAAGTTTTTAGTGTTTTAGACGAAGAAAGAATAAGTTAATCTAAGTATTTGAGGTGAGTTTTGGGATTTAAAATCATTAGAGATGGAAATCGGAATTTTTAATCGAGACTGTCGTAGTCCCTGCGTGGCCACGTGAGTGTCTTTGGTTTCCCAAGCATGGCCACGTGAATGTCTTTGGCTTCCCAGGCATGGCCACATGAATGTCTTTGGTTTCCCAGGCGTGGCCACGTGATTTTCTTTGGTTTCCCAGGCATGGCCACGTGATTTTCCTTGGTTTCCCAGGCATGGCCGTGTGTCTCCTTTGGTGTTTCTTGCATGGCCACATGATTCTCTTTGGAATTCCCTGCGTGGCCACATGATTCTCTTTGTTTCTCCCTACGTGGCCACGTGATTCTCTTTGGTTCTCCCTGCGTGTCCATGTGATGGCTTGCTCTTTCTCTTTGCGTGGTCACGTGAATGGTTGCCTTTCTCTTTGCATGGCCACATGTATGGCTTACTCCTCCCTCTGATTGGCCACACATTTGGACTTTGTTCTTCTTGAGTGGCTGTGTATGCCTCCTTCTTTTGCATGGCCACACACATGTTTTCTTTTAATGGTTCTATTATACACTATAAGCTATAAATTCCTTATGAATCATGAATCTCGTACTATAAAATATAATTGAAGACAATTAAATGAACCATAACTAATGTATGTGATGATTATATTTACTTTAATGAGGGCTAGGAAGCTATATGATTTGTAATGAAGCAATTGAATGGTAAGTCATTCCAAGGCAATACGAAATAATATAGGTAGATGTTAATCTCATATGTGAACACTTTCTCCAATTGTGTGACACAAAATGCATGCATATAATACACGGGATATATTGAATATGGGATGAATAAATTGAGTATAATGAAGCAGGGAAATGGTTATAAAGAACCACACAGTTACATTCTTTTCAAATGAATATGTTTTAGGTGTTAGATCATACGTTCATGGTTTATGTTTATAAGCATGTTTTCAAGAACTATCATGATCTATATAAGCTTAATTAATGTGACATTTAAAAATCATGATGCTACTTCATGATCTTATGTTCAATGATATGTATTGCATTGGGTTTTAAAACATTAATTCCGAGCCAGTATTGCATAATACTTTGTTGTTAATATGTTAAAGCATACTAATGCAAGTATAAGCAGGTGATATGTATTCTTGAATGTCAGGGCTTTAAGCCAGTATTGCTATGAAGTGAGTATTATGTGTTCAATTGTGGAAAACGGATTTAAGTAAATGTTATATTAAATATGAAGAATTTGATGAATAAAAGATGTTCTTAAAGTGATAAGCCTATGGGTCTTAGTTCAGTTGTGGATTAGATAGGCATGCCTAGAGGGATTTAGCAGCTGCCATAGTTGACCCCGTTTGGGTTTTGTTCCTTATGGAACCATCGTTCGGCCCTATTTGGGTCTATTGTTTGTTCCTTACTGGAACCATTATCGACCCCGTTTGAGTCTATTGCTTTGTTCCTTTATGGAACCATAGTTTGGCCCTTTGGATCCATCGTTTGATACCTTCGGTATCCATTGTTCCCGTTATCCACCCTTTGAACTAGCACTTAGGCAGGCTATTAAAAGTTAAAAGATTATGCAATGTACTATTAAATAAAGATGCATGTACATATATATATATATATATATACATATATATAGCAATTGCTTCACCTATGTAATGTGAACATGATAAATGGCTTACTATATTGCTTGATTGAATTCCTTTTTGGCTATAATGGTTTCAATGAAATGCAGTTCTTTATTCTGTGTTGTATAATTAGTATTGTATGACATATATGAAGTAATGACTCTTAAAATATCTCATCTAGATGTTATATATTAGATACGAACTCCTTTCGTGCTTGAATTGAACACTTAAGGCTTACCATACATAATCATTATGATAAGAAGTATACGATGGAAGCTGTGATACCAGTTACTATGAGGTTTAGACTATTATAAGAACAATATTCATGTTTAAAAGATTGCAGATTCTTTTGGTATAAAAAGGGTGAAATCGTTTAATAATGTATGCATATACGCTTTCATTAACTTTAAATGGTGTATTGATTTTATGATATTCTATTAGAGTTTATCCTTGGAATTAGTTTCCCCACTAAGCTTTATAGCTTAGCATGGGTTTGTTATCAGTGTAGGTATTGGTTAAGCTATAGTGGATCGATAGCTGGTGGCTAGTCAGCCTTTGAAGAGAAGATCCGACGGAGTGCAGTTGCTTGAGGATTTCATTATGTATTTGGCATTATGTTAGGCCTTTTAATTATAAGTTGGTTTTAAGTTATTGTGGCATGTAATAATTATGGCTTGTACTATTTATTATTATTATTTTTCCCTTATCTTGCTAGGTTATGATGATGCTGATGATTGATGTTATGCTTGTTTAGATGATTAGGGTGTTACAACCTTAGTTATAAATAGGATTACCCTCACTAAGAAATAAAAGATTGATTACTTTAGTCTCAATTTTGTTAGGCTTGCTATTAATTGGTATCATATCCTAGATAGGAAAACTAAAATGGATTAAGAAAGGTTGATGGAGGAATGTTTTAGACAATATGATTGTAACACCCATTTGGAAGTTACCTTTAAAGATCTAGAGTTATTACAATAGAAACTTGGTGATTCCTTCCACAAGTATCTCACTTGATGGAGGAATAGGGTGATGGAAATGACAACAAAGCCTGACACAGTGAATCAGATCTAATTATTGATGTAGAATGCTAGCCCTTACCTGAAAGAAAGGATTAAAATGAAAGGATTGAAGGACTAAGATTCTTTGAAAGATATAGTAAATGAGGTTAAAAAAGGGTATTTAGTAAAGAAGTCAACTCTATATATTTATGTAGTGGGAGTTATGGTACAAAAAAATGGAGTTTTAGCAACTTAGGTTTTAGTAAGAATACTGGCAATAGTAGTGGTAGTGGAGGTAGTGGTGGTGGGATCATAGAAGTATCAGCTATAGGGATTATACAATGACAATACTCCATTCTGGGTAAGCAACTATCCTAGTGCCTTAACTATTTAGTAAAAGAAGGGAAGTTATAGCCATTGCCACCCAAACCCATAAAAAGTATGTGTCAGTCGGGATACAGGTTAGATTGGTATTGAGTTTTCCATCATCACAAAGATCACGAAATCGATTATTGTCACACTCTAAGGGACAGTATCTAATATTTGATCAATTATAAAAAATACCTAATCAAGATAAGAGAGCCTCAAAATAAAGGGTGTATAATGTTATGCCTCCACTAGTATTTATGGTTGGGCATAGGTTGTTAGAATTGTATGTTGTCAAAGATCAATATGGTAATGAGTACTTGGTTAATACTTGTAAGGCTTGGGAAAGTATGAACGGTCCAAATGCAAGTGTAGAAGTACCAACATAGATAGGAAAAAAAGATGGTGAAATGGAGTTAGACAAAAAAAATGGTTGAAGGACCTATGGGACACTGATGAAGATGGGAATGAAGGAGAAATTTAAAAGGCAGCATAAATCATCACAAAAAAATGGTAGGATTGTACCCAAAATTGAAAGGCAACCAATGCTAATTTTGTTCACCGAAAGAGAATAGTTAAGGATAACAAAGTCCTTAAAAAACTAGAAAAGATACCTACGCAGATTTCCATCTAAGATTTCTTAAGGCATCGCTTTCTCACAAGTAAAAGTTGGTGGAAGCTATAATTGAGTAAACTATTGCCACAACCATATACATTTTTGAATATTTTAAGGTAGTAAAAGGATATTCTAATGAGAAGATCATTTTTACCAATGTGAAATTACCCATAAAAAGGCATAAGGATAACCGACCCCTATCTACCAATGCAAAAGAGAATGGCAAGCATACCACTTATATAATGGTGGATAATGGCTCTTTAATCCATATGTGCCCTTTCATATTAATGGAAGCTTATGATATTTGTGAATCCATTTCTACTAAGTCTAGACTTACCATAGTAGCTATGAGAACTCCAAAAGCTAGGCTATTGGCACATTCAAAATAGTTGTGAAAATAGGATTTAAAGACGCCATGACCTAAGGCAACCAAGATCAGGGTTACTTGATGATGAGGAAACATAGTTTTTGTAGAGGGCATAAATCTCAAAGTTCTAGTCTTGATTTCCACATTTCTATAAATATTTTTGTTGTTTTCCATTTTGATTTCCAACACTTTTGTAAAGAATTCTAAAAACCTTAAGTTTTGGCCATTGAAAGTGATAGATAGTCATCTGTCATGTGAGGACAATGGTCAGCGGTTGATTTCCTTTAATTTAGGTCAGACTCAAGAGCATTTTTGTAGTTTTAGGGAATTATGTAAGGGATGACCATCTGTCATGTATAGATGCTTGTGTGTGGGATTATTTCCAAATTTCCCACATTTTCAAATTTTAAAAATCCTAGATAAAGATTAGATTTTGGGATCTGACCTGGGAGGGATTTAATGGGATTTAACTTCCTAATATAGAGATTTAGAGTTAGAGTTGATCTCTAACTCTCTTTCAGAAATTTAAAAAAAATTAGGGTTTACAAAAGGGAGATTCTTACTTGGAAAAAAGCAAAAAAATTTTGAGAAAGAGAAATTTGATTCTATATTTTTGGAAGTAAAAACCTCAGTCAGTCTTTCCATATTGAAATCAAAAACATGTATTTATCGTGAATATGGGAATCAAAGACTAGTGCTTGAAGCCTACTTTTCAAAGATACTGAGTTAAGAATTGTAAGGGTAAATTCTATGCCATATTCTCTTCCTCTCTCTAGATGCATTCCATAATCATGTAAATTAATTAAGTTCATTTGTTCTCTACAATGCCATGATTTATATTTATGTAATTTAGTTCTTTTTCATTATTCTTATGATGCCATGTTTTGGCATGGTATTCAACCTACTTAATGTGTTAGAATGGCATGCTAGGTATTTATATTTCTTTATTGATGCATCTTAAATATCTTAGCCAAATCTTTAGGCTTGCATGTTCTCTTTCTATTTTAACATGATTTATAATATAATTATGCTTTATTCGTTAGTTTTGGCATGTTTTAGGGCCATAAACACATGCATTTAGGGCTTTCATTGGTTCTTTTAGGTTGGAGGCATGAAATTCTACATTCTACTTCTGTATTCGAGTGATAGATGAGAAGAAGAGCTAACAGATAGCCATCTATCAACACGACAAATGGGACATCACGGCATCTTCTCCTAGTCTCATCTTTCTTTCCTTTTTTTGACCATCTACTATCTCTCTTAGGGTTTATGTGACTCATTTTTAGGCCCTTTCAAGTGTATTTTTTAGGTATCTTTAATGTTTTATGTGTTTTACAAGCTTACACATATTTTAATATTATTTTTATTTCTGATTCTACATCATCTACATTTTGTTCATTTAATATTTATTCCAGTATGTTCACTATTTTATTTATGTTTATGTTTTATATGTCAATTAATTTATTTTTGTGTGTTTCCTTAACCTATTATTTTTCATGCATTTATAGAGTTTTTAGGAGAATTGCCATAGAGGTCCAACCTTTGATTGATTCCTTTATACCATTTTTTACTTTTTATTTCATTTCATTTATGTTTTATTTTATTTTGATTTATTATACATTATTTATTAGTTTAATTCATTTATTTATCTTTATAACTTATTTATTTTTTGATGTATTTCAGTTTTTGGGGATGTAATAAAGCAGTAAAGAAAGGATTTTTGGCACGATAATTGAGAAAAATACTTAAATGATTTTTATATAATTAATTTTTATTTTTTCAAATAAAATGAACTAATGTCCACTTTTTTACCCCTAAAGAACACACAATAAAAAGTATCATGTTTTAATCCAAATTGAAATCACTCATCCCGTATTTTCTAAAAATTAATAAGGACTCTTCACCTTTTGTAGATATGTATGAGGGAACCAATGTTTCCAAAATAACAAATATGTGATTTATGCATTTATTTTAATTTTCAGTTGGATGATTTGCTCTTGTACTAAATTAAGTAGGATTGTTTGCTTTATTTAATTTATTCGCTTTATTTACTGTTTTACTTATTTGGTTGATATGTATATTTAATTAAATCGTATAACATCATTTAAGAAGGGAGGTAGTGGATTAATAAAAAAAAACTTATTTCTTTAAAAGATAAATCGAGATGCCAAGTAAGAGTGATGTCTCGAACATCGATCTTTGTTTGGGCATCAAAAGATTGAGATTAATTTCCTAACATTTCATTGGATGTCGACTATGTGAAACCTAATTCTTGAGCCCACATTGGATGCCTTTATGAGTTAACCATCAAGAATAGGTTGGGCTAAAATTTCTTTCTATTTTGAAATGGCTAATTTCTGAGTTATAGTGAGCCTCATTTGATCTTTGATCCTAAAAGCAGACCTTTGAGAACCTAACTAGAATCATGTAGGCTCTAACATATGACTATGTGGTGACATCATTAGATACTAAGAGGCCTTATCACCGATGTCCAACAAGTGTACTTGATCGATAAGTGATATAGAAAAATAAGATTAAGACCATCAAATATCATACCCCAAGGATTGTGAATTTTATATTTTGAAGCAAAAATTATGTCAAATAATCTCCAATGTTTTATATGGTAATTATTAATTTTATTAAGGTAATTTAAACAATTAAATAAAATGAACATAAACATTGGACTAAAATCGAGTAAAAATAACAATTAATTAAATTTGTGATGAAAATTAATGACTAACACACCTTTACTAAGGGAACTATCCATCTCGTATCCTGCTCAAATTGACTGGATTCAAAATGATACAAGCTTGTGATGGAAAATTGAATTATATATATATATATATATATATATATATATATAAATATATATATTGTATAGAATATCGTCTAGAGTACTAGATTTCACGATTAAGAATAGTCAAATATTGAGCATAAATTTGTAGTTTTACATTCTTAAATTTTAGTTAAATGTCCCTTTAGAAAACGTAACTTCCTTCTATTCATAACTCAAATTCTTAAACTTAATATACTTATGATCACAAAGTCCATATCTTAATTTGCAAAGCATAAGAATAACTTAATACAAGTATACGAGAGTAAGAACAAGCATATCATTTATCATAAATCAAATTCACATTCAACCATTTGTTCAAAAGACTAAATGTAAATTGAAACTTAATCTAAGTTATAATTGAGTAAACAAATTAAGCAATAACAAACTTATATAGAAATTAAGCATAATTAAAAGTCAATATAGTAAAAAATGAGGGTTTAAGTTTCCCACAACAAAAGTAAGAAACTACTCACCGTTCATGATCAAAAAGTGAATAAAAGAATGATAAATCAAATACTATAATCATATGAGAAATTCTGACTTGATCTTTCACTTTTGAAAACCAACAAAGAACAAGCTTGAATAAACCCTCAAAGAGTAGAACTTAGCTAAAGAATTGAACTTTAATTAATAAAACTAAGTCTCTCATATAAGAAAATATGTCTCTCTAATGTCATATCCTCCAAAAACACTAAAAACCTAATTTTTTAAAGTCCAACTACCATAAAATGACTAAGATCAGCCAAAAAATTCCAATTTTCACATATTTTATTAACTTGACCTAGTGGAACCAAAAAGTGATGCAACTGAGTCATATAAATTGCCTTAGTTACTTAAAGTGACCCGGTAAGACCACTAAGCTACCCCAGTTGGGTCATTGGATTTGGACTAAAAGAAAACCTCATCAACTGACTTCATTGACTAAAGAACTATCCCAACTAGGTTGATTTCCAATTTTACCATTAAAACCTATGAAACAATAGCACAACTTAACCTTAAACACTAAATTTTCAAAAACCAAAAGCATTAAACATAAAACAACTAAATTAACATAGATTAAACTATAAAACACATTTAAAAACACATTAAAACATAAGTTAAATTTGAGACTATTAAATACCCAACACTTAGTTTTTGTTTGCCTTCAAGTAAAATTGAACAAATCAAATTTCTGAAATCTTCAAACTCTAAACTAAGAATCATGTAGTTAAAAAATCATAATCAACAATTGACAACAACACTTGGTGACACCCTAACTAAGATAGATTCAAATAAGAGAATATAAGAAAGTTTCCATATGTGTGTGTGTACAAGATAAAACCATTTTAAGTATTTTGAAAACCAAAACTCCAATGCAATTTAGCAACCAAGCCATAAAATTAATGTGCACTAAAATATACGTATGTTTTCCCACTTAAAACTCTAGAAATGCCATATGCCTCTCCTTTAGCATAAAAGACTAAGGTAATCTCCACTAAATAACTTAATAGAAGACAAAATCATTAGGATTTCAATATGAATGTAATGTGGTCAAGGTAAAGGGTAATAAAAAAAAGGTAAAAGTTAAACAAAAAGAATAGCACCCTTTAGGTGTATAAACCAACATTCGCCTTCTAATAGACTTTACCCATAATAGTATTACCCAAATTGTCTAAATGTAATTACGTAGGAATACAAAAAATTAAAGCAAAGAAGAGAAAGGTTTCTTCCAATTTCCATTTATTCTCATACTCAATCAAATTGAGAATTCATAGCCTTTTATTTTCGATTAAAAATACCCCACACTTAAATGCTTGCTATACAATGCTAACTTTCTAATTCAAACTTCTTCTCTTTTTTTTAAATAACAAACTTAGTTATCTTAACCTTAAAATCACATAGCAAGGGGTATCCATAATTTCCATTCAACAAAAAATTACTTCTACATTCCTGCCTTTGACAACATCCCTAATTAAACCTCCTTTAATGAACTGCACCCACTTAAGTGCCCATGAAAAGTGATCAGCTTCATTCCTAAAGTGGCCAATTCATAGATGTGTAGGCAAAGGCTTTTAGACTATAGTGTAAAAAAATGTGTGTAACAACGAATTTAATTATAGCATACTTTAAACATCTCTTTTAAGGCTCAAAAGGACTAACAAGGGTTAAAACGTACATAAGATAGGTGAAATGTCTTTTAAATGACTAAATAAGAAAAATTGCCGAAATCATATCCTAAACCTATTCGAGTTATTTTAATGCTTTGAAGGGTAATAAAAAAAGGTTCTAACACTTTAAAATTCTTAACTTGGCTACCTTAATGTACTGATTTTTTCAAAAATTGAACTTATGTCAAAGTTTGGAAACTAATAAATATGTTCTAGTTAACCACTAACCTTGCTAGAATTTTATCGAAAAACATGATTGTCTTAGTGCTAATCATGATTTTAAGCTCTACACAATTCTAAGTTAAAAGTTCAAGTTTAGAAACAAAACCAAGCAAACTAAACTAATTGCAAGCTACATGATAAACCAAACTAAACCTGTACAGTTAACACACAAACTATAGATTACTAAATAAACCAAATGAAAAAGTGAAACAATGACAAAAGAACAAAAATATGGAAATAACAACTTAATACATAAGCATAAAATGAAACAAAATAAAGTACTATAAGTAAATAAAGAAACAAGACAAACCAAAATTAAAATAAAATAATATAAATAAAAAACAAAAAAAAAATAAAAGGAAAATTAAGATAATTTATAAACCAAAGGTGTTATGAGATCACGTAAAAACTACTTGAATCACATAGCAAAATGAGCTCAACTGAGTTCTACCCCCTACAAAAATCTTACTATCCTTAGCAAGGTAATAATTCTCTCAGCAAATCAAGGTGGGGTGAGGAGAAGATGGTGGTGGTGGTTATGGGAAATGCTCCAAAAAATGTCGGGCGAAATGTTCTTAATTAAGGCAGATAGCCTTAATATTCTCCTACTATTTATCAATTCGGCCGGCTTTAACATCCAAGCATGGTTGAACAACATTCGTAAAATCCACCATCTAAGTTTTTGGTGCACATCGAGCTTCGAAGCAGTAACTTCTCCCTTTTAATTGGCCTTCTCATCCTTCTCCGATCCATTCGATAGTGCATCTAGTGACAGTTTTGTGTGACCCTTATTAGCTCAAAGATGTACTTAGCATAGGTTATCCAATGTATAATAAAGACCATTCAACTTATTGCCATATACTATGCATCGTAAAATTAACACCTTTACAGAATTAACACCTCAAAGATAATTTATATGCCCATAAAATACCAAAGATAGGAATCAATGAAGAATATGCAATGTGTGGTTCTTGAGGTGGTGCACCTTTGTCTTATTGGTCACGTAAGCGGTAGGCTAGACATCATAGCAAATTACTACTATATTCTATCTTGGTGTGAAGTTATGTAATTCTTTAGCACTACCAAAAGGAAACCCAAGATACTCCGTAAATTCATTAAAGGTGATCGTATGCTTCTTCCTTCCTAATTGGAAACTTATGATCCCATTATTGTCGTTGGCATCTTAAAAAGTGCAGCCAAAAGTGTTCAAATATTCTCTTATGATTTATGGATGTACCTCTTCATTATTCTTAAAAAATTTCATCCATCTGAGATTAGCAATCAGTTGATTTCATTCATGCTTCATATTTCCATCCACTATGGCTAGAAAGAAGTCATTTAAATAAGTAGGCGTCACATGTTATGTTCTAGAAAAATACTCATATATCTTCTCATAGCATGGATATAAATAACTAGGCATATGGATCCCAGTTGAACTGGAGCCAACATCAATACGAGCAAATTTTGGAGCCATTGCATAAACCAAAAGCAACATGTAAATGCCAAGACATGGCTTAATCTAAAAAATGAAAGCACAACTGCAATGCCCTAATCTAATGCCTTTATCATGTATCATGTTATACCTTTCAATCAATATAATAGTAGGTTATTAAACCAAAGTTGTATACATTCATCATATCAAGTAGTCTATTTATATAGGTATCCTATGCATCAATTAGGTATTTTCCACAACTTCAGTCTCTTAATTATCTATGCATAATGGCTTATTCTATAACAAACTCATCATTTCCATGTTAGTTATAACTGTCTTAACTTAATATCTTATCATGCATAACATTTTTCAATTGATCTAGCATATTTATGACTAAGTATTTTAACTACTATATGCATGCATGCTTTAGCATTCTTTTACTAAACTTATTACATCACTTACTTCATATTACTCACATATATATTTAATAGCTCTTTTTATACGTATTAAATGTGCAAAAGAACTTGCACCAAAATCAAAAAGTACCACTACATCAACTTCTATGACTTAGGTGTTGGCCTGTCCTGATGCAGAGATCGTTCCTAAGCAAAAGCTTTCACAGCAGTACCTACACGAATTAAATAACCAGTGCTAAGCTATAAAGCTTAGTGGGGATACTAATGTTGAAAGACAATAACTCACAATGATTGCCGGAAACATATAACACACAAAAGTTGATAATAACAAGAATGACATATTTAAAGTAAATAAAGGACAGAATAAAATATCATCATCAACAATCAAATCTCATATTTATATTAACATGCTTGAAATTAAAGCATAACGTAAGAGGATCAGTATCAAAAGTATCCAGATATCACATATACAATGGGAAATACAGTTAAAAATATTATCTCATGTATCATGCTTTATTTATCTAAAATTAACTATAACGCAATAACACAACCGTTTAGCCTGATTAAGTTCTAAAGGTGGATAACGGGATCGGTGGATACCCGAAGGTATCAAAATGGTGGATATCCGAAGATATCAAAACTATGGACCCAATCAGGACCAACTGTATGGTGGATCGGTCAAGGACCCAAACGGGGTCAAGAAACAACCTAAATGGGCTATGTAAGATCCAGCAGGATCAACTATACTATGGACCTAAAAATGTCGACTTTGGCAGCTGCAATATCCCTATAGGTGCCTATCTATCCACAATTGAACTATAACTGCAGGCAAACTCTATTTAATCTTTCTTTTTATATATTATTCTTACACTTATGGTGTTCATTTTGCACATGTATAATCATATGATAGCTATATTGTTACGATGACATAACTCATATGTAAGTTCATTTAATGATACAATTACTTTTTACCTACCATCATTAGATGTCTCATATTAGCATAATCATGATATGTTAATCAAGTAATGCATCATACCTATTGAAGTGCTCATCATTAATACTTCACAATATAGCATATCGTATATATGTGATCATGTATACAAATACATAATCCCTAGTGAATAGGAATATATAACATCATAATAATATACTTCATTATGTTATCAATCAGGCATCACACATGAACATAGTCATATATCGTATATCTTGTGTCACAGTATAAGTGCATGTTTAAATATAATGCACTCTATCATTCGAGTATGAATATGTAAGATTAATTGCATAAAACAATCATGTACACAAATTTCATCACAATTATACGTGAGATATTTTTATCACAAGTCCTTACCCATATACACGTGTGAATGTATATGTATACATATAATCTTGTATTAATATTCATATTATCTGCTTTATCCAATTCATTTTGTAACCATATAAACACATATTTAGTTCAATTAATTGAAAACCATAAGATAAAGTACATTAAAAATCTGCATAGGGCAGCATTCTGGACTCAAATTGTGAGCCACAAATGAATTTGGAAATTTAATTTTTGGGTTAAATGATCTTCTACAATATTATTCCCCTATTTTTCTAGTTTCCAGAACATCAAATTTTACCTTAATATCTTACCTATAACTCAAGATATTTGAGAAATACTATAGACTATTTATAAAACCGAAATAGTATTTACTGTCACTTATAAAAATTCATATCATACAATTAAGAGGGATTTAGACCAACATTTCTTCATTAAAAAAATGTCCCTACATATCTAGTTTACCCAGAATTTTACAGCATAACATTTTGACTTCTCTACTAATACTTATGCCCAAAATACAAAAAATCTGTACCTTAACAATACAAACAGATTCAACGAATTTCAAGTCAACATTTGACATGCTTTCATACATTTTCAAGTCATACTTCCTCCATATAAAACGTGTATTTATGAGTCTATTTTGCATAGGAATTAGTCTCATGTAATTCTGATCATTTTACATACAGATATCTCAATTTTTCCCCAACCTGGTCAAGAATTCGAAATTAGAATTCTTCTAAATTCAATAAATCATAAAAAATATCTAGAGGCAGAATTGAAGGTAGGTTCCTTCATCAATTTTGTAGACAAATGTCTTATATAACTATAGAAATTTGATTTGTTACAATTAGAGGTCTCTATTACAACTTATATTAAATTTTTAGTCACTAGGTCAGAATATTCATCTCATCCCTTCATGCACATTTCTTACATTGTACTCTCTTTTAATTACTATAAATTTATTTTAATCACAACAAGTTCCAGCAACCATATTCACAATCATCAACCAAAATCACATGCATTAAGGTAGCCCTAATCCCATACCTTGGCCGAATCCCCTAGTTTTCAATCCCTTGCAATTTCCTTTCCTTTACTCTTTCTACCCTCCTCTTCTCCTTCACAAACATCATCATCATCAATTAAAATTTCCAGCACTTATTCAACATTTTCCTCAACCAAAATGAAAAGAAGAAGAAGAAGAAGATGAATATGAAGGTTTCATTTAATAGCTTAATTACCTTAATTTGATGCATCAAACTCTTGATTAACCAACATGCACAATTTCCTCTTCAAGATCACTTAAAGAAATCAACTTTGAATCATAAATTAAAGAGAAGAACATTTCTGCATTTTCTTGAAGGAAATGCCGTCCCACTCTCTCTTCTTTCTCTTCAAAGTTGGCTTTTTATAATAGCAAGGAATAATTCCCTTTTTAGTCTTTAAACCTTTTGCATGTCATAACTTAACCTAGCTAGTCTTTGCATGTTAAACATTAACCCCTCCTTTTTAATTCCTTTCATACATTAACCTATCAATTTATCCCTTCTCTTAAATTGACCTCTCAATTTATGCTTTTGTTCACAATTGGCCATTAAAATGCCATAAATACAAATTTACCCCAAATTAATATTTTTTGACTTCAATTATACCCTCAATTAATATTAAATCCCACTATTAAATTTGATTTTCAAGCAATTAAAATAATAAAAACATAATTTATCCCTTGTCCCATACTTATACGAAATTCTCATTTAATTTTAATCTTAATCAAATAAAAATCCTACTAAAAACATGAAATTTCAATTAGGGTCATGTTAGGGGCTTTACAACAACACATATTCTCATGATAGTAAAATTAAAAATAAAGAAAATGGATCTAAAATGAACTCTAAAACTCACATTGATATCAAGGATTGCAAATGAATGACACATATATTATCAGAAAGGAAATTATGTTGCTAAGAAATACCACTAGATGGGTAAAAAAAACATTTGAGATTCATTTTTATGTCAATATTAAAAAAAAACATTTCATATAACTTAGTACCTCATAGAGAAAAAGCAACATTAAGATCAAGAAATGTATAGAGTAAGTAAAAGGTGGGAAATAATATGAAAACCATAGGAAAAATCTATTAAGGCACTGGAGATATGACATCCTAGTATTTAACACCATTAAACCACAAAATTCTATCATAATGAATATTAAAGAATTATTCCTAGGGCATATGACAAATTTGTGTAAGAAGATTTCAAAGAAACGAGGTGAAAACAATTGATAATTGTCATTTAGGCATTTTATCAAACACATGTTATGCATAGCAAAATGAAGGCCAAATGTAATTAAATCGAAACAATGATCATGCCTAAAGAAAAACAAACAATATATTTCCAAGAGGTATCTCTATGCACAATAGCTGAACACAAATATCATCTATTTCAATTAAAGAAATAAGCATAAGATAACCCTAAATATCGTAAAGAGGTTGAAGGCAAATAAAAGAAATCCCCTTAAAACAAAGATAAATTGCTTACACTATAAGAAAAAATCAAAATATCAATGGAAAAATAGCAACAGAATACAAATTCTGTTGCTATTTAGCAACGAAAAATCAATTTCGTTGCTAAAATTGGGTGAAGTTTTAGAGATTTAGCAACATAATACAAAATGGTTGTATTTCGTTGCTAAAAAGGGAGGGTGATTTTAGCGCCAACATATAGCAACAAAAATTAGCAATGGAATAAAATTTTCGTTGCTAAATATGGTGGCAGAAAAAATTTGGGATGAAATTTACTAACGAAAATAAAATTTTGTTGCTAAAATAGCAAAAGAATCTAAGTTTCATTGCTAAATATGGTTGCAGAAAAAATTTTGAATGAAATTTAGCAATGGAATATAATTTTCGTTACTAAAATAGCAACGGAATCTAATTTCCGTTGCTAAAATGGCAACGAAATCTAATTTCCATTGCTAAATATGGCTGCAGAAAAATTTTTGAATGAAATTTAGCATTGGAATATAATTTTCGTTGGTAAATATAGCGACATTTAATAGCGGAAAATTTTTGGGATGAAATTTAGCAATGGAAATAAAATTTCGTTGCTAAAATAGCAACAGAATCTCATTTTCGTTGCTAAATATAGCGGCATTTCATAGCGGGAATTTTTCGGGATGAAATTTAGCAATGGAAATTAAATTTCGTTGCTAAAATAGCAACATAATTTAATTTCTGTTGCTAAATATGGCTGCTAAAAAAATTTTGGATGAAATTTAGCAACGAAATCTAATTTTCGTTGCTAAAATATCAATGGAATCTAATATCCATTGCTAAATTTGATATGGTTGTTATAATAGCAACGAAATTAAATTTCGTTGCTAAAAAATAATATATATAGGAAAAAACCCTATTTCTTTCATTTTTGTTCTTCTCTACACGTCGTGCTTCATTCTATTTCATTTTCTCTGCTTTTGGAACTCGACTATGGAGAATTTCAAATCAATCCACAGAGATCTGTTGGTTCCAAATCCATCAATTTTCACAAATATAGGTACCTTTTCACTCTCTACTTACCAGATTCTGTACAACTTGTTTGGCTTTGATCTCACTTATAGTCTATTTGTTTCCTGAGAAATTATTGAAGAGCAGAAGGAAATGAAATTCATTTAAGCGTATTACAAAGAAGTTACCTTAAGGTTCCTGCACTTTCGAATGATAATAATAACAATAATAATAATAATAATAATAATAATAATAATAATTCATTTCGGAACCTTTACACACACAACACTCTCATGTGACTCTTTTAGAGTCCCTTGCATGCCCCAATATGTGGGCACACATACACAGATTCCCCTATAACTCTTAAGTACTACCGATTGCACAGAGGCGCAAATTTCCTTTCTAATTATTCAGTTTACACGAAATAATTTTTTACCCAATCTTAGATCTTTATTCAGGCTCATTCAAATTTTGTTGCATTTAAAATTAAACATCTAAATGAATTGTAGTTTTTTTTGGTCTGCTTCTCAGTAGTTATGTGGACCTTGAATATGCTGCAATTTACATAAAACACTTGAACGATATATTTAATTCATTTTACATTGATGCTATTACATATGTTTTCTCCATTACTGTGATTTCTGTTGCTTGGGCATAACAGATGCATGAACTCCAATTTATCGCTCGCACATCTCAATGGATTATTCCTGCATTACGGCTTGGGAAGTGGGAAGAGGAACTAGGTGGAACAGGATACTATGCAGCTTTCATTACTGGTATTTAAAGAAAAAAATTCCTTAATCTATCAAAATATTACTATTTGCATTCATTTCTCCATTAATGGTATATATATATATATATATAATTTTTTCCTCATTTTCTTTTCCTTTGCACTGAGCTTGCAGGACTACAAATGGAGAGTGCACAAGAAAAGTCAAAAAATTCTATTGCTGTAAATGTTGGTGGGACAAAATGTTCAGTTGAAAGTCAATACATCTCCAACCATGACTTCCTTAAGGTAAGACCAATCCTTTCTTCCTTCAAATTCTTGGCATCAAATTAACTGCTTTTTTGACTAAGCTTACTGCTTGAAGTTGAATTAGACATGCATGTGCAAGTGTAGATTTTTTAGATTCCCTGATCTCAAAGTTTTTAATGATTAAACTTAATCCACTTCCATGTGTGAAATTTGCCTCTGCAAAAATGTCATGAATGTTTATTGGTAGAATAACTTGAAAACTCTTATTTTCAAAATTGTTGAATATCAGCTAGAGTGGTTGTTTATTCATATGTGTCTTGAACTTTTATTGAAGTACAGAACTTAGCAATGTATGCATTTTTATTACTTTTACACTCTCTATCAACATTTAATCGATAACATTGGTAACTGATGAATAAAAAGATGAAAATACAAAGATCAACCATATGAAAAAAAATAATAAATAAATAAATAATAAGTGTTCAACTTGGGAAATTTGTTTTGCAATTATAAAAGATAGCACCTTGGTTTGGGAGAATGTGCATTTGAATTCTTAGTTCGAGTGAAGTTGTTGCATTTTGTAGGATGAACTTAGGGCATGGTGGTGTGCTACCTTAAGGAGTAATGACAAGATACCATCTGAAGGAGAGTTAAGGTTGAAAATTAAGGAGAAGAAAATGTTGTGTTTTTAGGGGAAAAGAAAAAAAGTCATTTTCACATAATTTTTTGTTGGATTTTAAATATTTATTATTTTTTTTAGGAATGGTTGTTAGATTTAAGTTATTGCTTGCTTACATGTAAAGTTGGAAAGTTGATTTTACAGTTAATTTAAGTGTAAATGATGCATATTATATTATATTGGGCTTCTATACCCCAAACTCCTAGGAGTGAGGGTGAAATTTTTATATCCTTCTCTTATTTATGATTTTTATTTCTTGATCTCTTTTCCATCAAATTTAAAACTCCCTTTCCAATGTGCAGGACTTCATTTTCAACTGAACTGTGGGGGCTTATCTGTGCCATTCATCTTTATCACCAATTGGGATTTTGACAACCTCATGCCAATTTTTAGCAGGTTTTAATTCTCTATAAGTTATACACGATTTGATGTATTTGCCTTTTTTTACTTCTTTTACTGCATATTAGAAAAAATATCTTTAAATATTATTATAATTAAAATATGTAATTACAGTACTTTCCAAGCATTTTATGGCTTCATGCATATTGGGTATTGCCAAAAATTATGTTTTGTGATATGGAATTGTCCATAGTTTTGGTATATAAAAGATAGTGATTAAGATTTTCCATAAATTTAATTAAAAATAATAAATAAAAAATAATTATATTTAAATTTATTATTAAATTATGTGATTAAGATATGGATTCCTTTCACTTGAATTAGGGAAAGAAAATAATTTATATGAGTGAAAAAAAAAAAGATCAAATGTCCTGAAAAACCCTGAAAACTTTAAACTGAAAAATGACAATCTGTACGTCATTTTTTGGGCCCGAAAAATGCCGTTACAAGAGCTTTGCTTAGTAATAAATGATTGTCTCGAAACAAGCTTGCCAAAAGCATATTATAATAAGAAATCTGACACTTGTAGCAAAAGTTATGACCAAAATTGTTTGTACCGTAAAAATAATTCATTTAGCCTTTATGTTAGATTTCTTTATTTCTTCTCAAATTCTAATTTAATTTAGGGCTTTTATTATCTATATTTCTGATGATAAATTGCTGGTAATTGTTGATTTTATCCTTATGTATATTTGCCTAGCCAACTTTGATTACGTAAATTGCCGCATATCTTCTTATTTTCATTGTTTTGTTCTTGTTTCCTACTTTTTGATTACATTCTTCTTATTTGGTCCTAAAATGATTATTAATATTATTTTTTATTTTTATTATTAATATTATTATAAATATTTATTTGCTAATACTATTATTTACATTTTTTAAGGATATGTATTTTACTTTTAATTACTTATGTTTTACTATTTTTTAATTCTATTATTGTAATTTCATTTTATAATTACTACTGCTACTACTACTACCACAACCACCACCACCACTACTATTATTGTTGATAATAATAATAATAATAATAATAAATATTTATTATTATTATTATTATTATTATTATTATTGTTGTTGTTGTTGTTGTTGTTGTTGTTGTTGTTGTTGTTGTTGTCGCATTCTTAATATTTCTTTTATTACTTATTTCTACTATTAATTTATAGTTGCTTTTTTATTATTTTATTATTATTAAAATAATTGCTATTTCATTTTACTTATTATTATACATATTATTATAGATATATATACTACTACTACTACTACATATTATTATGTATACATATATTATTATTATTATTATTATTATTATTATTATTATTATTATTATTATTATTATTATATATTTACTTTCTTTGTACCTCATTTTATTTTATTTTATTTTTTATTTTAAGTTATTTTATTTTATTTATTTTACTATACTTTATTTTATTTCATTTCCTTTATTTATTTTGATAAATAAATGTACGGTTATATATATACTCATCTGTTTATATATGTACGACTGCATTTATTTATTTTTATTTCAGTAATTTTTGGTATTTAATTTTCTTAATAAATTAACATATCAGTCGTATATATGTACTATCATTTATTTATTTACTTCTAACCCTTATATCTGTCATTCTTTTTCACTGCACTGGTGGAGGCATTTGATGGACATGACAAATAAGTCATTGTTATTTGTAAATTTTTAATTTAATTTTGGCTTTCTATGTAATTTTGCATGTAATAATTAATGATTTTTTCAAGCGCTAACTTGGAAACTCATTTAATGATTTTATACAAGTTTGAGTGGGACTTTTCTTTAAAAGAGGATCAATGTCCTATTTTTCATGCCCGAAATAACTTGTAAAAATTAATTTTTTTCTGTATAAATACAAAGGATTCTTTTACCTTAAAATTGACCAATATAGTTCTTTTAAAGTCGAATGAGCTTAATGGCCTCATTTTTATCCAAAATACACTAAAAACTCTATCTTTTGTAAATATACATGCGATGACCAATGCTTTCATGTAAATAAACTCAATTAAATCCCCAATTTATGCATGATTTTATTTTTTACATTTATTCTTATATTCTTTGAATGCTTTCTATGCCATGCCTTTATTATGGCTTGATTTACGGCTTTCAAAAGTGTTTAAGTGTGCCTTTTATTTTTCTAGCATGATAACTCATATGAGAAAAGAGATAAAATAATTAATTTTTAAAACCCATTTAGATAAAACCAAAAAAAGATATGAATAAGAGGGAGGTCCCAAACTTATCTCTTATTTTTTCTTTATAAGGTTAGAACTCATTTCCTAATGTTTTATTGTATGGTGACTACATTATACTTGCCTTATGGTGCCCAATAAAAGCCTTTTATAGGTTGATCACCACCAATGGATTGGGGGTGTCCTAAGAAGCTATCTCATGCCTTTTTGAGATATAAAACTTGGCAATTATGGTTGATTACCTATTAGTTATTTAGCGATAGGCCTTCATAAGGTAAATAAACCTTTATTTGGGATTATATCTTAAAAGTGGACTTTCGAAAACTAGTCAGATACCAATCAGGAGTTTGGCACACGTCATAGTGGTGATTCCATTAGGGACTTATGAGATTTTACTTTGAAAGTACCTTTGGTTAATTTAAAATAAATGGGTTTAAGATTAATAAAATTTTTCTTTTTTCAAAAAATTGCATTACACTCATGTTAGAGCTTTAGAATTAACTTAGGCATCCCTTGTTTAACTTGATGTATTTCCAAAGAATAACCTTATGTTCACTTAATGTTGGTAAGTGTTAAGGATGAAAACTAACCCAAGCCTTATGCCTTTTTTGCATATCAAATTGTGAACCAATCAGTCATTATGATCATGATGAGCTAGAGCCATTAGTAGGCATCATGCTTGCGTAGCCATAAAGCTATATCGCCAAACCAAAAACCCATGTAATGGGATAGATACCTTCACTCGGGGGTATATGCCATAGTACATTACTTGTGATGTGGGCCTTTATGTATTAATTAAAGCTAAATATATTCAAATGTTTGTTCATCAAAGGCTTCATGCCTTAGTGGGCACATTTTAGTTTACTTGGATTGTTTAAATAGATAATGGCCAAAATCATTTGCATACAGCTTAATTAAAGAGAGGTTATACAACTGGTTTTCCATCATTTACCATATGTGTCCATTGGGTTTCCCATTAAGCCAAGAGCTAATCCTACCTAGGGAAGAGATCACACGATCTCCTATGGGGGAGCAATAAAGTTTTGAGAATTCTCCTTTCTTTTCGCATGTGTTTATCTATGCCACATACATGTGTATGTATCTTTATAAAATAACAAATAATAAAATATACATGCCGTGTTTATAGATTTTTTATTTATGTACATCTCATTATGTGTACATAATTTTCAACCAAATAAAAATATGTATGAGCATGCATTCAATTTTATGTGCAAATAACATAATAATATAATAATATGAAATATGTGCATTTTATGAGTATGTTCTCTTTACCAATAAAATGAGTATGCTTTCTTTTGTGTGCTATGAAAATGCATATTCTTCATTAGATTTTTTTAGTTTGCGCATTCTGCTTTTCTAGAGAATTCTTCCCATGCATTATATGCATGTCATGTTGATGCAGCACTTATATATCACACATCATTATGTTTCATGTTAACAGTTGTGTCCCATACCATATATAAGTAATTCATACACCATGGATCACACATATGCCATGCATTATATGTATACTTAACATATCCATATATTATGTGTATCTCAAATATCATTCTAACTCTTTAATTTTGTAGCAATCCTAAATCACGTACCTAATTGCTCTTAAGGTTTTGGTGATGGCCTTATTGGAAATTCTTAGAGCACTAAGGCTTAAAAGTGGGTCAAAGAGACTTGAAAAACAAATATTCCAAAAAGAGTTAGGCGATAAGCAAAAAAGGTAGAGATGTTTGATCCAATTGGGACTACTAATACTACCAATCCACATAACCTGGATGAAAGGCTTAAGAGCCTGGAGAAGAGAGTCGTGTCAGTAGTGATTGAGATCATAACCACCTTGAAAAAAAGATTTAATGACTTGGAAAGGAATTTCATTGACGACCTGACAGCTAACTCGGGTTTTATTTCTATCACCCAGCCTAAGCTACCAATGGTGAAAAGGCTAGAAACGAAGGGCCTAAAGGATTGGAAATATCTTAAATGCATTACCACTAAGCTTAGTGGGAATATCTAGCTAAGAGAGTGAGCAAACAAGGCATTAGGGGTTACAACAAACAATCAATGAAATTATGGCATTATTAGGGCTGATAAAATGGTTGGTACAAATAGTAGCCTTAGCGTATCAAAGATAAGGGAAGCGTCAGCTACTGAAGAAGCTCAAATGTATTATTCTAATTTAAAAATGCTTTTATCTTTGATTTTTGAGAAATTAATTAAAGAAGGAAGCTACATCCCTTATTCCCTAAACCAGTTAGAAATCAAGGCTTGCTAGGTCATAGGATAATTCAATTATGTGCTTCTCACCAACACATTTTCCATTCAATGGATAATTTCAAAATCATAAAAGTTGAATCAAGAACCTTATTGATAATAATCAAATTATTAACCCAGAGAAAAGGAATAAGAAAAGCAAAGCTGCAATGTCTTACTATCATTGAAGTTTGTGATTGACTCGAGTTCTCCAAAATGGTATGTGCTTCGAAATACATATGGCCTATAAATATGTAGTCATTACCCACTCATTTCAAATAATAAGCAATTAGAGGGTTGTAAACTATCATCACCAATCTTGGAGGTACCACCTAAAAAAAGAACTTGAGATGTTGAAAGAGTTTTTGCTAACTATACCTGTAGTAGGAAAAGATGTAATGTAATCCACTTTTTGATGGTGCAAAATATGTTCCTAAACTAATGCATACATTTCTCTAGACATGTTAATAGTATGAGCTTTTCTTATATGTGAGAAATCACAGCTCATTTCTAAACATTGATTCAATAAAATCAAGTTTTCATTCAATCTCAAAATTAAAGACATTCTAAGTGCATCCTTTGGCTCTTAAAGTAATTCTTGAGATAATGAAATAAATAAAATCTTTATCTAAACCTATAATGGCATCGTAAGAAATGACAAAAATGTTGTAGCGCATTCTTATCTTTCCTAAAGGCAAACCTAAATAGAATGCCCAACTCACTTAAGTAAATGAACAAACGTAAACATCAAGCCTAAATTACCTAAACTAGCCCATTTGAAATTCTAAGAAAACCCATAAGGGCTATCTGACAAAAGGAGTTAGATGCTTAAATGGTGTCACCTCCTAGATTAAATTAAGATCTATACATTTTTGTCTCATGTTTAGACATAATTATTGCTACTGCTACATGGTGTATAAAGATAAGAATGTATGCATAAGTTAGGCATAAACATATGCTAACTTATCAAGAGAAACTATGGCATGTATAGAGACATATGGTAAAATGAGTTTAATTCTAAGGTAGTAACGATAGCACTTCATGTAACGCTCACTCTTATAACCTTTTATTTTCCCATTAATTTATTATATTACCTATACAAGCATACATATATATGTATACATTTAATATACAAAAAGTAGGATTACAATTTTGTTTATTACATAGTTTCCTAATCTTTTACATTAAGTAATATAATAAATAACTCCACAAAAAAAAAAATTAATATGGATTTGCTATTCTCTCTGGCGGCCTTAGATGTTAACTTGAAATTGGCACTTATACTTCAACCTTGTGTACCTACATGGGAAGAACACCCATTTGAGCAATGGCTCAATATGGAGTAAAAATAATGCAACAGACTTCTTATCGAAATCTCAAATACAAATAACATAATAACATGCCTTTTCAGGTTACAATATAAACACATTCATAACAATAGTCCATGCATTAAGAAACATTATAATACCATTTATCACTCATACTAATAATATCACTAAGAATAACATTTCACTAAAATGCAAAGGCATTTACACTAGTAAATTATTTATCAATAATTGTTAACTAAATCACTTTTATTACGTGAACTTCCATTAATGGTGGATACAGGTACAAACACTTGATACTAGCAAGTAGTATCGAACAAGAGAGACATAATAGTCTCGAGTCACTTGATACCGAAAGATATCAAAATACTACACTAGTCACCTTTTGGTGACAACACTTACAACTGCGATCACTATCTCTTTTATAGGCATGCCTATCTATCCATTATTATGTGAAATTCAAGCTTTAACAAGTCACTAATCACTTAACAACATCATACTTATCACATTTAGAATCATAGATTTAGCACATTTAATAGAACATGCAACTATTTCAATATCTCATGTCATCATATCCAAGTACACGAAAGATACATTACATCATGCTCATCATTCATCTAATAATACATAACATGGCTAATTAACACAACTATTCATGTTCATTAATTATACAAATTTTTATGCATTAGGGCTTGGTATTTAACTTTACTTCACTAATTCATTATGTTTTATATTCATTTTATGTCCCTTATTATTTTATGTTTAACATGATTTAATAAAGTTTAGGCAAGTCTAAGTGTGCTTTTGTAACAATTTGGGACCTTAAAATCAAATTTATAAAGAGGCAAGGGAGGGTCATGATCATCACTAAATAGGTATTGATTATTACCTAAGGTTATAGGGGATCATGATTAATAGCTCATACCTGCTGATTGTGACATAGATGTCACTTCAGTTTTAGACTAAATTTGGGCTATGTCATGGTTAGTAGGTCATGCTTGCTAATCATGAGGTCTATTTTGCCTAGGGGTAGATTTTCAATCTTGATTTGTAAACACTTTTTGACCTTTAAAATGGCATTTTAGCTAAAATTACTTTTATAAAGTTATCCCACTGTCTCTAGCTTCCAAAACATAAACAAATCACTCGATTCTAATATGTAAATCTCAATATATCAATAAAACATTACATTATGTTTCAGATGAAAAAATAACAAAGGTCTATCAACTTCAAGCTCAATTTCCAACACTTTAGAGGTAAATTCAGACTTTGGAATCTTCTACAAAGTTGTGGATCAATGTCTTATATTTCATTTCCATCAAGAATGATATTAATTAGACATCTATTGGGTAGTTATGCCCTTTGCACTGAAATTAGTTCAAGTGAATCTTAAATAGATTTTCACTTTAACACATTATAAGGCTTAAATCATCTTTCCCATATACTATAAAATAATTTCTTTACTCAAACATCAACTATAGATCATCTATAAACATGTAGCAACTTAATTCAATTAAAAACAAACAGAATAATAACATAAACTTTCATACCTCAAAAGTTGGCCAACTTTAATTCCCTAGAGCTCTTCTTTCTCTTTTATTTTACTCTTGCTAGTTCTTCCAGCCACTATGGTCAAAATTTACTCAATTACCACTTACAATAAGAAAAATCATATTCTAAAGAATGGAAAAAGAATAAAGGAGATTCCTTTCTCATAAAACCATGCTTTACATACCATGATTTGTTGAAAGTCACTTAAACACACACACCTTTTTTATAGTAGCATGAAGCAAGAAGATGGCATAAAGAAAGTAGCGAGAGATGGCTGAAAATTTTTTGCCAAGAAGTAGTCAATCATCTCTAGGGAAAAAACAAAATTTTCCCTTTTCTTTCTTGCTTCTTCTCTATTTTTCTAGAATAAAATACATACTTGATCTTTACTGGATCACTTGTATAGTTATTAGAAGTTACACTTTTTTCCCTCTTCTTTTGCAAATTCTCACACTTGACACGAAGTTATAAAAAAATTTTCAATAAAATCCTTCTTACTTTATTAGCAATGTACATTCATCCCAATATAACAAATTATGAAATTGCCTTTCATTTTTGCATTAATACCAATCACATCCTGATTACATTTACAAATTTTTATTTCCAATATACACTTTGGGACCTTACAATTCTCTCTTCCTTAAAGAAATTTATCCTCGAAATTCCTTCTGTGTCACTTGCCAAATCTCATCACTTGCATTCTTATAACTCTATCTCGATCAAACTCTATTCAATACTATCTCTCCTTGTGTCTCGTATTCCTTACTTTATCTTTGCTATCATATCATTACTTCAATCAATGTATATAATCTCAGTTTCTTTCCAAGTCGAGGCCTTTGTATATAACTTGATGATTTCATATCTTGTCAAATGATGCAAATACTATGCTATGAAAGAATGATGATTTCTTGCATGCAATAGGATGCAAATATATGCTTTTATATACCATAATCATTTGCCCAATCCCATGCTATGACATGTGTAATAAATTGTCCACACCATTAAGGAGTTGCTGATAAGTACACAAAACACCATACCCTATCTTAATCACATCAGTGTCATATAGGGGCTTCAATACTCTACTATCTATCGAAAATAAGAATATTTGCACTAGCCTTTGCACTAACACTAGATTTACAATTTCAGCTATTAATACTTTCACTATGATCCAATTCCATCTTTACTTTAGACAAGACAACATCTGCATTAAGGCCACAACATTAACATAGATACACATGTTTAATCTATTCTCTAACACTTTATAAACCACAATTGCCTAAACCTATGCTTTGACACCATAATGTAATGCTCATTCTTATAACCTTTTATTTGCCCATTATTTTATTAAATTACCTATATAAGTATACATATATATGTATAAATTTAATATACTTAAAGTATAATTACAAATTTTGTTTATTACATAGGTTCCCAATCTTTTACATTAAGCAACATATATAAATAACTTTACATTAAAAATTTAATCTTCATTTGCTATTCTCTCTAATGGCCTACAGATGTTGACTTTAAATTGGTATTTATACTTCACCCTTGTGTACCTACATAGGAGAAATACCCATGCTGAGCAATGGCTTAGTGGGGAGTAAAAATAATGCAATTGAATTCTTATTGAAGTCTCAAATATAAATAACACAATAGCATGTCACTATAAAAAAAATGCAGAATAACGATGAAAATTTGTGACAACAATAAAATTCGTTGCTAAATTCACAATATAGCGATAAAATTGCGATAAAAAATGACTTTCGTCGTAAATATTGAAAGATTTGGTGGGAAAACAAATATTGCGACAAATTAGCGACAACAAATTATTATTGTTGCTAATATCAGGCACTAAGATTTAGGCATAAACATTTACGACAGCAAAAGCATATTTAGCGATAACAATTTTTTACCTAATTTAGCGACAACACCATTGTAGCTAATTGGCGAAAAAAATATTGTCGCCAATTTTGCAAAATAATATTCTCTTCATCTCCCTCTATTGGCAACAATAATGTTGTAGCTAATTAGCGACAATAATATTGTCGCCAATTTTACAAAATACTATTCTCTTCCTATCTCTTTATTGGCGACATTAATGTTGTAGCTAAATTAGCAACAACACCATTGTAGCTAATTGGTAACAGCAATGTTGTCGATAATTTTGGAAAATACTATTCTCTTCACATCCCTCAATTTTGCAAAATACTATTATCTTCATATCCCTCTATTGGAGACAACAATTTTGTAGCTAAATTAGCAACAACACCGTTGTAGCTAATTGTGTTATAGCCAATTTTGCAAAATACATTTCTCTTCATATCCCACTACTGGCGACAATAATGTTGTAGATAAATTAGCAACAACATTGTTGTAGCTAAATTAGCGACAACAATGTTGTTGCCAATTTTGCAAAATACTATTTTCTTCATATCCCTCTATTGGCGACAACAATGTTGTAGCTAAATTAGCGACAACAATGTTGTCACCAATTTTGCAAAATACTATTCTCTTCATATCCCTCTATTGGCGACAACAATGTTGTAGCTAAATTAGCGACAACACCGTTGTAGCTATTATTGTCGCCAATTTTGCAAAATACTATTATCTTCATATTCCTTTATTGGCGACAACAATGTTGTAGGTAAATTAGCGACGACAATTTTTTCTCCAATTTTGCAAAATACTATTCTCTTCATATCCCTCTATTGGTGACAACAATGTTGTAGCTAAATTAGCGACAAAAATGTTGTCACCAATTTTGCAAAATACTATTCTCTTCATATCCCTCTATTGGCGACAACAATATTGTGGCTAAATTAGCGAAAAACACTGTTGTAGCTAATTGTGTTGTCGCCAATTTTGCAAAATACATTTCTCTTCATATCCCACTATTGGCGACAACAATGTTGTAGCTAAATTAGCAACAACATTGTTGTAGCTAAATTAGCGACAACAATGTTGTCGCCAATTTTGCAAAATACTATTCTATCCATATCCCTCTATTGGCGACAACAATGTTGTAGCTAAATTAGCGACAACAATGTTGTCACCAATTTTGCAAAATACTATTCTCTTCATATCCCTCTATTAGCGACAACAATGTTGTAGCTAAATTAGCGACAACACCATTGTAGCTATTGTTGTCGCCAATTTTGCAAAATACTATTATCTTCATATTCCTTTATTGGCGACAACAATGTTGTAGGTAAATTAGCGACAACAATTTTTTCTCCAATTTTGCAAAATACTATTCTCTTCATATCCCTCTATTGACGACAACAATGTTTTAGCTAAATTAGCGACAACAATGTTGTCGCCATTTTTGCAAAATACTATTCTCTTCATATCTCTCTATTGGCGACAACAATGTTGTAGCTAAATTAGCGACAACAATGTTGTCGCCAATTTTACAAAATACTATTCTCTTCATATCCCTCTATTGGCGACAATAATATTGTAGCTAAATTAGTAACAACATCGTTGTAGTTAAATTAGCGACAACAACGTTATAGGTAATTAAAAAAATATTGATATAGTTATATTGAGAATTAAAATGAATTAAAATTATTATTTTAATTAGTTTACAAAAATGAGTACATCATATTTCATATTTTACGTTTAACTATTTTTATATAATTTTAATTTTTAATATTTAAATTTCATTTTTATTTAATTAAATTATTTATTTTAATAAATTTAACTAACTAAATTAAATTAATTATTATATTTATATTCAATAATATATTTTATGATCAGTTATTATAAGTTATATAATAAAATAATTAAATTGAGAGAATATAGTTCTCATAAAATTAGCTTGGAAAAATGTTGTAGCCAATTTTACAACAAATATGTTGTAGCTAAATACCTAAAATTTTTTAGTAGGATAATAAAAGCGTTGGCGAGTTTGTTTTTTCTAAATCCTAAAATCTTTGCCGCTGCCCTCTTACCCCCCTCCTTCTCTCCCATTTTACTTCAAGATTCAACTAGAGAATTGAAGAACTGCAGTAAGATCTTTCATTTTCCTCTCTTTTTGTCAAACCCATATCTGGGTTTTTTATATTTTTATGGGTTTGAGCCATTGAATTCTTTCTTCCTTTCTTCAGCAGAAAACCCAAAATTGTTCATTACCCTAAATTGTGTAGGTCGATTCTTTTTTCCTTCCTTGTCTCCTCTGCTTTTCTCTCACCTAGCAACATTTTTTACTGGCCGAATTTTTTTGTTTTTTACTGGTTGCTTGTTTTATGCGATTGTAATATTTTCTGAACTGAATTGGTGAATGAGTTTTGTTTTATAGGTCGTCTACTGTGAAGCTTATTGATGAGCAGCAATATATGGTTAGTGAGTGTTGGACTTTGTTTCTGTTTTGCATCTCAGGCAGCGAAATGGTGTTTTAAATAAATTGAAATTGGAGTGGTACATTATTTATTTCTAATTGCTTTCATTTTCTATTTGATTAATTGGGTAATTTGACTTCTTGCATTTTTGTAGGTTGGAATAGTACCTAAAAACGAGGCAATCCGAATGGCTAAAGACACTGAACTTGATTTGGTATGTTTTGCAAGAACGAGTTGGCTTTTCAAACTCAATGTATATACTATTGCGATTTTTTTTTGCTGGTTTATATTGCATTTTCTGGTTTGTCATTATATACCCAACCAATTTGTCCAATACATTTTGAGCCTCTGCTTTTACTTTAGCCTCAAGGCACTAGCAAGTGTGATATGGATATGCATACTAGAAGTAGCAAAATTCTAGGCATTCTAGGTCATTATATATCTTGCATGCTTGTTTAGTCATTAATTTATTTTATTTAAGTGTTATTTTCGACTTTGATGGTTACAGGTGCAATTGAGAAGAATTCTCGCTCTTAGCTAATTGAGTTTTCCAAAATTTTAAAATTCAAAGAATTTTTCCCCCCTTGAGAAATCATCCTTAATTTAATAAATTGGACCAACACAGCTTCTATAGCTTTCTAATGTAAATTGCATTCCTAAGTATGATGACTTTTTATTCTATTTCATTTTTCCTTCTTTGAGCTTATGAGACATGGATATTTTATTGTAGGTGATATTATCCCCAGATGCAAATCCACCGGTTGTCAGAATAATGGATAACAAGTATGACAACGTTTCTCCTCTTTTACATAGGATCAAATGTGTCTTTTCTGTCAATATCATACAACTATGTTTCTTGTATTTGAGCTTGGATGACAATTTTCGTTCTGATTGTTTGAAACAATCAAACAAGAAAATCAAATTTCCTTCATTGTCATTTTGTAGAATTTACAAAAAGAGTGAATTTTGCAAACTGGAGTTGTTAGTGTTGTACATAGAGTGACGTGTCAGGGCATTATTAAAAGTTGTGAGAGAAGTATTTTTATGGTAGTACATTGAGTGTGTTTCACTACTTCTTGAGTTGTGGGTTGTTAGAATATATGATGAGGTTTTTGGCTTCTACAGATAATTTTGGCCAGCTAGAATTTGACATAGGTCTTAGAAAATATTTCCTCTTAGGCAACATTCTTATCCATTTTCTATATAGCTGTGTCATGCATCTTGTTTGACCCAAAATAGGGTTTTCTATTTTCTCAAAGCTAAAGATTTTAAGTGCATAAATATTGGTTAATACTGAAGAAAAAATGCTACTTCTTGTTTCCCAGATTTACATGTATCATTGAATTTAAGGGCTTGTTTTGGTTCATGTCAGGGTTATGCAGAAACTGAAACAAATGCAGGTACCTTCTTTGACAAATTAAGGAACTTTTACCTAATTTTAGTTCATCAGGTGCACTTTTGCCATGATAACAATGCTTAGTTGAAGTAATTAAATTAGTTTGTGTTAATTAGACATGGCGGATTAAGAAAATCCATGACAAAACCTTACACTCCAATAAAAGTTTGTAGATGTCGGTATGGTAGTGACCTTATTATGTGTATTCATTTCCCATTTTTTTTCTCCTAGGTATGCAAATGGAATGCTAGGGAATGAAAGCAATTCTCATATGCTTCTTAGATTTATAGTATAACTAAACCATTTGTAGTTTTATCCGGTCTGAAAGATTAAAGTTTGGCAAAGCTATATATATAGTTTTTTAATATTTAATCCATGTTATTGTACCAATTGCCAAAGATATAATTTGGAGGATTAATTGCTAAGATGAAGTATATGCTTTCTAATTCCATTGCATCTGGATGGAAAAGAAAAGTAAAATACTGTTATTATTTGCATCTAATCTTTGTGTTTTGCTTGCATGATTTTTTTTCCATTACTATATTTTTTATTAAGATCATTATTTACAGGGCTCATGTTGCTTTGGGTTCCTTGTTTAAGGATATTATGATCTACTATTTCTAATAGAGACCTAAAATGATTTTAACCTGTATAGGAATATAAATCTGACTAATTTGTATGCAATGATCTTTTCTATAATAATTTCACAACTCAAAGCTTGTGTCAGCATTATTTGTTTGTTTACTGTGTTTGCCATGCATTGAAATTCACTTATGGCTCAGTGGCTGATTTTTTTTAATATTTTGTTACATTATTCTTTTTACAGTTCAATTCCAATTTTCATGACAGTTATCAAGTATATTCCCCAGGTCAGAATTATTTCCTATTTGATTCTAAAAGCTTCATTTGGTTTGAGAATATATGGTGGTCAAGTCATGGTAAATTCTAATTAACCCATTTGCTGGGTTTGGTATTGAAGTTTATGCATGTTACCCATTAACCGCCACTTAACGCATGTTGCATACTTTTAGCATCTTATTTAGAAATCTTAATTGATTCTGACACAAGGTAGCATATTATACTAGACTTGCTTATCATTCTCATTCCATAGCCATGCGATTATTCCTAGAAATCTCCAAAAAGATGATCCACTACTTGTGTTTTTAATGGGTTTTTGTATTAATTTTCTATTTGTTTCTCATAGCTTGCACTTGCAATATTTGTCCACTAAGCGGATTTTGTTTTAAGTTGAGATTTGTATTGGGCATGAACAAGAGATGGATCAGCAGGTCAGACAAATCCAGCAATAGATGGAGATGCAACAACTTTTTTCAACAGTAGATTTAGGAGCAAATGTATCTATTTACATTATAGTTATAAGTATATAGTATGACATTTTGGGTGACATTTTTTATTGTTGTATATGCGTGTATTATTTTAGATATACAATTAACGATGATATCCATTTGCAAATAACAATATTTTCATTAATATATATATTTTTGTATTGAATATAGTACATAAATATAAATTTGTCATCCGTGGCTTATCATTTAAATGATGAAATTTTTATATTAATTTAAAAATAAAAAAAATAATTTTAATTTAGCGAGGATTAACATGTTTGAATAGTGTTATTTAGAGGCAACAATGTCGTAGCAATATTGCGACAAAAATACTATCATCACAAAATTTTGCATGAACAATATCGTAGCAATGTTGTGACGAACATACTGTCGTCACAAAATTTTGCATGAACAATGTCCTACAATATTGCTACAAAAATACTGTCATCACAAAATTTTGCGTGAACAATATCGTAGCAATGTTGCGACAAAATATTGTCGTCACAAAATTTTGTATGAACAATGTTATAGCAATATTGCGACGAAAATACTATTGTCGCAAAAGTTTACGTGAGCATTATTGTAGCAAAATGGCAACAAATATTTAGCGATAACACTCTGTCATTGCTAAAATTTGGCGACGACTTCTTGTTGTAGCTAAACTATGCTACACTTTTAAGCATTACTATCCTTTATTTATAAGGGGATCAAGGCCTACATTTCCACAAAATCACATATGTAAACAACATTTATCATCTCATTATATTAAGCGCCTTTATTCAAAAGATACATACCCACATATCTATATTTCTTTTAAACATATCATATGCTTAAAAACACTTTTCTTTATGATTATAAAATCATACTTGTATAAGCTGTGTATTATCATACTTATATGATATATTTATAGAAACCATAATTATATGTAACTGAATTTGCATGTCTATGTCATAATTAAGTACAAGTATATTTCAAGATTTAAACCCATTCACGTGTAATCACACTATGTTTATGCTATAAACACACATATACTCTACTAATAGCATTGCTTCTTCATATATATAAAGTTGACATTTCAGCTCTACCCAACATTAACCTCAATAGATTAATAATAAACACGTTTATTGTTTAGTATAGTGTCATTTAGAAATTCATGTATATATATATATATTAGCCCAATCAAAGTTAGGTTATATAACTAAGTACAATAACTTTAAGTTTTAATATGTAAACAACAAGATAGTATCATCATGCTATCTTAAATTCCAATATTCATTTATATACACATACATACAAATATTTCACAAGACAAGCATAGTCAATCAACATAATATAACCAAGTAAAATTAATAATCCATATTTACATTTCAAAGTTGATGTCTAATACTATAGTGTATTAGTAAATCAAATAAATCGATATTAATTAGCTATATTCCTAAGCATATAATTGTTTGGGCATATATATATATAAATATACTGTTTAATTTCAGCATCTTAATTATGTTCATTCATAATGGTATCAACATTTATATTTTCAATGTTTTAAACATGCATATACATGCACATTCAATTTGAGGTAATATACATTATATGCATCCATATGAACAATTTTGTATGTTCATATATACAACTTCCAGCATTTATGTATATGTATTTATATATTTTCATATTTTCATCTTCAATTTTTGAACTCTATATACATTTTATGGAATCAAATTTCATTTATAATACTTTAACATTTCATTATCAATTTCATTGTTGAATAATTGTATAACAATATACATTATCATTTGATTAAATATATATAAGCATAATTTCACATAACTGTCCATGTACATGTTTTTGAACATACATGTGTATACATAACATTTCAATCAAATAGTTTACATGCTACATGTAAATCAGTGTACTTTCATGTATACATTGATTTAACATAACAACATTTAAAACTAAATATTGAAAATTCTGCCTTTAGAATTCTGTACAGTGGTAGAGTTTCAAATCCAACTTATATGATATTTTTGACCTTAAAAACGTCATTTTTAGCAAATTTGTCCTTCTACCAACATTATACCCTATGTTTCCCATTTCTATAACATCAAACATAATTTTAATATCACTTGCAGAACTCAAGATATTTACACTTTATTAAATACTGTTCCTATTAACAATGATGTGTATAGGTCTGGAATTAAGCTAAAATTAGACAAGTTTAAGGACAAAATTAGGCTTTGCTTACTCTTGAAAATTATAGGTTTAGAATCCTATTTTTCGTAGAATTTCACCTCATAGTATTTCGTTCACTACACAAGGAGATATGTCATATTTCCCACAGTCTGTTCTAGAACCGAGAATAACAGCTCACTACAAAGTCAAGTGAATACTTGGATAGTATACAAAGATATTTAGCCCTAGGTATCACTGAAAAGTTATTTATATTTCTATCTAGTTTACATAGAATTAAACCTCACTCAATTATGACTTAAATACAGGGATTTATGGTTAAAACATTGGTAATTGTTCAAGACTGCCTATACACTCAAATAGTTCATTTTTACTCATTTTCTGAGTTCCTTAACAATATAATCAAGCCACGACTCCTAATAAATTGTAGATAATTGAATCTAGTTTATCTATATTTTTTAATCACCTGAATTCGAGGTCTACAACTCCAGATATGGATAAAAAAACAGCCTGGGTCATAAGAACCACACCCAGTTTTTCCTCAACATTTAAAAAACTCAATTTTCTCCTATATAAATCTCTCATTAACCCTAAACAAACCAATAAATTACCATTAAAATTAAGTAATCCAAGCAATAACATTTATATCCACACACATGCATGAAGAATAAGTTCCTAAACCTGATTTTGTAGCTTCAAATCAATCCTTTATTCCTTAAGCATTCTTCTTCCATCCAAAACCATAGAAAGAAACTGAAGAAGATGGTTTAATTCTTGCCTTAAAACTTCCTAAAATTCCCTAATTCTTAAGCTTGCCAATGATGGAGATGAGAGAAAGTTTAACTTAAATAAAGAAGATGAAAATGACTTGCAGCCCATCATCTCACGTAAAGAACATCTTCCAAAGCTTAGTGGGAAAAATTCTACTCACACCTTACATGTGATTCTTTCTTAAAGAATTTACCCACTAAAATCCAATTTCATACATTAACCTTATATTTATTTTCTATTACAACACTTACCCCAAAACTTATTTAATCCTAAAAATCAACCTCAATTAATAATTATTTTAACATTGGGCTCTAAATTTATATCCCCTTTTAATTTAGGTCTAAAACAATACTTTTATTACTTGACTATTATATTCTCTATCACAGGCAGTTTTCTGAGTTTGAATTGTAAGTAATTTTTGACCTTCCAAAAAGCATTTTTAGCAAAAGTACTCTTCTAAAAACTTATTATACTATGTTTCAAATTTCTAAAATATCAAGAATAATCTCGATAGATTTTTTAGATTTTAATATATTTACAAAACATTGAGGTAAGCTCTTAGTGACAAGGCAGCAGACTATTCCCAAATTTATGCTTAAATATAGCAAAGTTAAAGACATATTTGTAACTTATTCTCTTCATATGAAATATAGGCATGGATGTCTATTTTCTAACCCAATTAAAATCATCTAATTCAATGCTCTATAACTCATGATATAGGCAAAAGAGTGCCACAAGGTCAAGTAAAACGTGATAATCCATCCAAATGTTTAATTAGACTTTGGTAATGTGAAATTGCCCTTGAATTCTTCTAGGGCCTATTTTGGGTCCTTACAAATCTCTTCCCCTTAAGGAATTTTGTCCTCGAAATTCATACTTGTATCCTTTGCTCAAAAGTATCACTATTAATTCTAAGACTTCTATGTCTAGAATTATAAACTTCCATTCCATACTATCTCTGCCAACTTTCCTTGATGTTCACTTTGACTTAATTCATTTCTCTTATAATTCAATCTCTATAAGGAGCAATATTATCATACAATTACATCATTACTATACTCAACATGTATCCTATCAGTTTTCTTTATCAGTTGGGGCCTGTACATGTAATATGATGCTTGATGCTATGTTATGCATGAATAATGCTTTCGTGTATGCAATAAGATGCAAATGCTTTTTTTTCATGTGCTGTATATGTTTTAGCCCCATCCCATGTATAATGTTTCATCAATTACCCTTACTCAATAAGGAAACACTGACAAGTATAAAGAGAGCATCAAAATTACACCTCAACTTGATATCTCAGAACCTTCAACTATAGATACTTTCATTAACAAAGCAAAACTCCATCTCATGTTTCATAATAAAATAATCACTACGTATTCTACTAATATACCTATACCATAATCCAATATACTTTCATATACGCATTTTATGTACTATTTGATCTGGGATTAAGATCCCAAAGACAGTATTGTTATACACATAATCCATTTCTGAAACTTCAATCATGTACATTTATCCTCATATATAGTTATTCATGTATCTTCATTATCAGATTCTATCGAATCATCTCACTTCAGTCTAACCATAGAGAAATAAGGATATCTGCATTGGCCAACACTCTATAGCTTCCTATGATAACAACTATAGACACCTATAGCCCAGAAACGGCTAAACCAGCTGCTCTAATACCACTAATTGTAAAACCCAATTTCTATATTTGGCTATTACCACTAAATCTTATTTCATAATACATGTTTTACTATGTTCTAAAACCAAAAACATTTCTTATTAGATAACTTATAGAAGAAATTAAAACCATATCATGTGAACTTAGGAGTTCTCAATACATTACAATGTTTCTGAAACAACACATTTGTACATATACAAATATTCCATCATAATTAAAAATTTACAAATCCATAAAATAAAAGAACAAAAATGAGACTCTATTTCTCAACCTTCTAAGACCTGTGTTGGCCAATCTGCTGTAGATATCAGTCCTGCGAGAAGTCCTATCCTTGTAACCTACACGGATGAAACACCCATGCTAAGCTATAAAGCTTAGTGAGGAACACAAAATATGACAAATGACCACTCACAGTGGTTGCCAACAAGCATACATCATCAACTACAAGTATACCTTATGTTCAAATGAAAGAGATACCAATTCAAAATGAATAAACAAGAGTCCACATATAATACCTGAATGATTTAATGATAGAAGATTTGACATTGGTGCTTTATATACACAACATTTAATCATATAAGCATAATTATCTTTTAGACCTATAATCCATTCATTGAATGATATACCACTATTTACACTAAGTCATACCTTCCACATACCACACATGTTGACATATACTAGAATATATATATATACGCATATCATCAACAATAATATATGTATATTCATAAGAAAGACAGAGCATTAGTATTATGAAAGGTTATCATTTATCGATCTAGGATGTATTTGTGATTCTTAATGTACTAATGCATACATTGAATTACTAATTTACTTTTATCTCAAATACCAATATAATATTGAGTTTATTACATATAGATCCGAAAATATTTTATGTTGCATACAAGACATTGAACATCATAACCTAGTAGAAAACAAGAACGAGTAGCTATAAGGAAATCTTATAACTTAGTGTTTTAAATGAAAGGCAATCACCGACATGAATACCTATACATAACTCTTATATTTCATTGCAAAGAAAACACTTATATTGACAAAACATTTTCATAGATATCATATATGACAAATCCTGCAAGCCATTTAACTAGCTCAAGCAAGCAACATATTACTATGGGGAACATACTATCTTTAATATAGTCTATAAATAGATATTAGTGATACACCAGTTCATTCATATAACTCTGTACATACAGTGTTTTATATGCAATAGTTGTGCATAAATGTAAATTGTAAACTCATTTAATTTCATAATTTCCATATGTGATAAAAAGAAATTTCATATATAATATATATTATGAAGTCAATTTAGGAATTTTCATGCTTTACGAAACTTTAATTTCAAACTTTTCTTAACTTTGGTGCAAAGCCTGCACTATTCTAAAGAGGTGGATATCGGGTTATACAGTAGTACCCAAAGGTACAAAACTGTTGATTATAACGGTGGCATCCAAAGGTACAAATAAGATACCCGAAGTTATTAAACGGTGATCCCTTGTAGGGATAAAACTGTATGATAAATCGGTGGACCCAAACGAGGTCAATCAAATAACATGGTCCCAAACGGGTTAATCAAATAACATGGACCCAAATGGATCAATCAAATAACATGGACTGATCAAGCAGACCCAAGCAAGGTCGGCTACAACCCAGACGAGGTTGTTCAAATCAACTCTAACTTTTAAACCCATACAGGGTCACTCAAACTTTTAATTTCAAGTGGACCTAAACAGGTCAAAATTGTTCATAAATAACTGTAAGGTACCCTTATAGGCATGCCTATCTATCCATATTCTAGACTCAATGCCGGCAATTAAATCCTTTCATAAAAACTCACTTTTCTTTACTTTAACTTTATTCACATAAGTTTAATCATATCTATATGTATACACTTATAAAAATGTATACTCATATGGACTATGTAAGATAAACATGATATGACTACTTCCAATTTTAAGCATTACTATCCTTTATTTATAAGGAGATCAAGGCCTACATTTCCACAAGATCACATATGTAAACAACATTTATCATCTCATTATATTAAACGCCTCTATTCAAAGGATACATGCCCACATATCCATATTTCTTTTAAACATATCTTATGCTTAAAAACACTTTTGTTTATGATTATAAATTCATACTTGTATAATCTGTGTATTATCATACTTATATGATATATTTATAGAAGTCATAATTATATGTAAATGAATATGCATGTCTATGTCATAATTAAGTAAAAGTATATTTCAAGATTTAAATAGATTAACGTGTAATCACACTATGTTTATGCTATAAACACACATATACTCTATTAATAGCATTACTTCTTCATATATATAAAGTTGTCATTTTAGCTATACCAAACATTAACCTCAATAGATTAATAATAAACACGTATATTCTTTAGTATAGTGTCATTTAGACATTCATGTTTATATATAAATATATTAGCCCAATCAAAGTTAGGTCATATAACCAAGTAAAATAACTTTAAGTTTTAATATGTAAACAACAAGATAATATGATCATGCTATCTTAAATTCCAATATTAATTTATATATACATACATACCAATATTTCACAAGACAAGCATAGTCAATCAACATAACATAACCAAGTAAAATTGATAATCCATATTTACATTTCAACGTTGATGTCTAATACTATAGTGTATTAGTAAATCAAATAAATCGATATTAATTAGCTATATTCCTAAGCATATAATTGTTTGGGCATATATATATATATATATATATATATATATATATATATATATATATATATATATATATATATATATATATATATATATATATATATATATATATATATATACTATTTAATTTTACCATCTTAATTATGTTCATTCATGATGATATCAACATTTATATTTTCAATGTTTTAAACATGCATATATATGCACATTCAATTTGAGGTAATATACATTATATGCATCCATATAAACAATTTTGTATGTTCATATATACAACTTCCAACATTCATATATATGGATTTATATATTTTCATGTTTTCTTCTTTAATTTTTGAACTCTATACATTTTATGGCATCAAATTTCATTTATAATACTTTAACATTTTATTATCAATTTCATAGTTTAATAATTGTATAACAATATACACTATCATTATATTAAATATATATAAGCATAATTTCACATAACCATCCATGTACTTGTTTTTGAACATACATGTATATACATAACATTTCAATCAAATAGTTTACATGCTACTTGTAAATTAGTGTACTTTCATGTATATATAGATTTAACATAACATTTAACACTAAATATTGAAAATTCTGCCTTTAGAATTCTGCAAAGTTTCAAATCCAAATTATATGCTATTTTTGACCTTAAAAACGTCATTTTTAGCAAATCTTTCCTTCTACCAACATGATCCCATACGTTTCCCATTTCTATAACATTAAAAATCATTTCAATATCGCTTCTAGAACTCAAGATATTTACACTTTATTAAATACTATTCCTATTAATAGTGTTGTGTATAGGTCAGGAATTAAGCTAAAATTAGACAAGCTTAAGGACATAATTAGGCTTTACTTCCTTCGATAAAAGTATAAGTTTAGAAGTCTATTTTCCCCAGAATTTAACCTCATAGTATTTCGTTCACTACACAAGGAGATATGTCATATTTCCCACAGTCTATTATAAAACCGAGAATAACAGTTCACTACAAATTCAAGTGAATACTTGGATAGTATACAAACATATTTAGCCTTAGGTATCTTTTGAAAAGTTGTTTATATTTCTATCCAATTTACATAGAATCAAACCTCACTCAATTATGACTTAAATATAGGAATTTATGGTTAAAAAATTGGTAACTATTCAAGACTGCCTATACACTCAAACAGTTCACTTGTAAAAATTTTCTTAGTTCCTTAACAATAGAATCAAGCCACAACGCCTTCTAATAAATTGTAGATAATTGAATCTAGTTTATCCAAAATTTTGAATCATCTCAATCCGAGATCTATAACTCCAAATATAGACCAAACAAGCAGCCTGGGTCATAAGAACCACACCCAATTTTTCCTCAGCATTCAAAAAGCTCGATTTTCTCCAATATAAATATCTCATTAACCCTAAACAAACAAATAAATTACCATTAAAATTAAGTAATCCAAGCAATAACATTTATATCTGCACACATACATGAAGAATAAGTTCCCAAACCTGATTTTGTAGCTTCAAATCAATCCTTTATTCCTTAAGAATTCTTCTTCCATCCAAAACCATAGAAAGAAAATGAAGAAGATGGTTTAATTCTTACCTTAAAGCTTCCTACAATTCCCTAATTCTTAAGCTTGCCAATGATGGAGTTGAGAGAAAGTTTAACTTAAATAAAGAAGATGAAAATGACTTGTAGCCCATCACCTCACGTCAAGAACATCTTCCAAAGCTTCGTGGAAAAAATTCTACTCACACCTTGCATGTGTTTCTTGCTTAAAGAATTTACCCACTAAAATTCGATTTCATACATTAACCTTATATTTATTTTCTATTACAGCACTTACCCCAAAACTTATTTAATCCTAAAAATCAACCTCAATTAATAATTATTTTAACATTAACCTCTAAATTTATATCCCCTTTTAATTTAGCTCTCAAACTATATTTTAATTACTGGACTATTATATCCTCTATCACAAGCAGTTTTCTGAGTTTGATTTGTAAGTAAGTTTTGACCTTCCAAAAAGCATTTTTAGCAAAAGTAGTCTTCTAAAAACTTATTATACTATGTTTCTAATTTCTAAAACATCAAGAATCATCTCAATAGCTTTTTTATATTTTAACATACTTACAAAACACTGAGGTCTGCTCTTAATGACATGGTAGCAGACTATTCTAGATTTTATGCTTAAATATAGCCAAGTTAAAGACATATTTGTAACTTATACTCTTCATATAAAATATAGGCATGGATGTCTATTTTCTAACCCAATTTGAATCATCTAATTCAGTGCTCTATAACTCGAGATATAGGCAAAAGAGTACCACAAGGTCAAGTAAAACGTGATAATCCATCCAAATGTTTAATTAGACTTTAGTAATGTGAAATTGCCCTTGAATTCTTCTAGATCCTATTTTGGGTCCTTACAAATCTCTCCCCTTTAAGGAATTTCTTCCTTGAAACTCATACCTGTATCCTATGCTCAAAAGTATCACTATCAATTCTTAGGCTTCTCTCCCCCTTGAGGAATTTCGTCCTCGAAATGCTTAAGGAAAGATTGGTATAGAAAATTAGATGAAATAAAGGCTTATTGCACTACATTTAAGTCTCCCATTTGAATGTCATCTTTTAGTTTGCTGTATAGGAAAATATACCATTTGCCTATTGAATTAGAACAAAAAGCATTTTGGGCTATTAAATTTCAAAATTTTGACTTAAAGAATGGAGGTGAAACGAGATTGTTGCAATTAAATGAGCTTGATAAGATTAGGCTATAGGCATACAAAAGTGCATAATCGTACAAGGAGAAAAAAAAACATTGGCATGATAACAAGCTAAACCCAAAATGGTTTATGCATATAATATAGGTGCTTTTGTACGACAATCATTTGTGACTGTTCTTGGGAAAGCTTAAGTTAAGATGAAAGGGACTGTAAGGCCCCTAACATGACCCTAATTTAATTGCGTATTTTTGTGATTAAGTTAGGGGGGTAAATTATCAAGTTATTATGTTAATTGTATGGAAATAAAATAAAAGAGTATGGTTTAATATTAATTGAGGATGTAATTGAAGTAAAAGATATTAATTTGGGGTTAATTTGTAATTGTGGCATATTAGTGGCAATTTGGAAATAAAAGCATTTAATTACAGGTTAATTTGAAGGAATGATTAAATTGATAGGCTAATATTTGAAAGGAATTAAATGGAGAGGTTAAAGTTTGACATGCAAATTTTGAAGGGACTAAAGAGGGGATTTTTATGTTGGTATAAAAGGCCTGAGTTAGTGGAAATTTAAGGTGTCTTGTAGTTGAGTGAGATCGGCAATTAAAGAGAGAAAACCATAAAATTATCTTCTTCTTCTTCCTTTTGATTTCCATTGATTTATCTCAAACAATTTGAGGATGATGTTTGTTGATTAATCAAGAGTACAAGGTATTAAACTCAAGGTAATTAAACTGTTGATTGAACCCTTCATCATCATCTTCTTCTTCTTTCATTTTGACTGAGAAAATGTAAATATGCTGGAAATTTATGATGATGATGATGGTTTTTGCGAAGGAGAAGAGGAAGGAAGGAAGAGCAAAGGAAAGGGTATTGATAGAGGTTGAAGACATTGGGTTTATCAGCCAAGGTATGGGAATTTAGGCTGTTCATATTGCATGTGAAATTGATTACTGGAATTGAGTAGGATTTACAGAATTCAAGTTACGTTTTGCTGGAATTTTAAGGATGTGAGGTTGAAGAAGACTGTTCTTGCCGAGTCGTGAATGACTTCATGAGTCGTGAACATTAGTCCGACACGTGAAGCTCTTCACGAGTCGTGAAGTACAGTTTATCTTCTTCACTCGTGAGCTTCTTCACGGGACGTGAGTTTTGGCCTTATAAGCTTCACTCGTGAATCTCTTCACGAGTCGAACATGTTGTAACGACTGAATAACCTGTCTGGAATGTTTTGCTCATAAGTTGAGCTATAGAACAGCAAATTAAGTGATTCTTTTGCATTGAAAAATAGACTTCCATACCTATATTTCATTAGAAGAAACCTAAACTTTAATCTGTCTCTAAGTACATGTAATCTAGGGTTGAATCCGGACTTGTTTCTAGACTGTTCAATGTAATAGGAATTACAATTATGTGCAGATTGTTGCTACACTTGATAATATGATTTTAAATGGATTGAGACAGATAGATGCTTATGTGATAGTAAAGTTAATTAAATAAGGCATGTAGTATGACTATCAATGAAGGATTTATATGAATACAGATGCATTCAATTGTGTTTATGAATAAAGACTAGTGATGAAATATCTAACCTATACATGTAATTAGTCTTGTGCATGATGGTTATATGCCAAATTGATATATATGCACATGTAAATCCTATGACATGAAAGTGCACATATTGACATGTACCTATGCTATAAAATAGGGACTATAATAGTATGACCTTGGCATATGTGTATGCCCATATGGAAACATGTTGATATGTTGTATAACACATGACTTGAATGATGATAAAGGTTTATATATGTATTGGAAACATGCTCATAAGAATAAATCAACTATATGCGAATGTACCCACAGGTATGTACATTTATGATTATGTATATGAGTATATAAGCATGTAATTGCCCTATGAGATAGAAGATGAATTAGCATGACTATGAACATGTGAAATGCTTAATGAGAACATGATCAAGTATATGATATGATGATTATATGTCATGCCTATATGTAATGATGCAAATTGTACAGTCATACAGATTTGAATAAGCCAGATGTATAACTTGGCATGTGAAATGTGCATATATTTGATTATGCACCAGAGAATTCATAGTTATATAAGACTATATATATGTGCACAACATTATACTATGAATACAGTATTAATATGTGAATTAAACACGAATATAGTTCTGCCTGCGATAGAGTTTTAGATATGGATAGATAGGTGCCTATAGGGAAATTGCAGCTGCCATAGTTTGGCCCGATTGGGTCCATAGTATATATGATCCCTTTTGGATCATGATCATCCCCGTTTGGGTTGATAGGCTACCCCGTTTGGGTATGCTTGACCGGTCCACAATACAGTTTGGCCCCGTTTGGGTCTATAGATTCGATATCTTCGGATATCCTTCTTTTGATACCAATGTGTATCCATAATTCCCATTATCCACTGATAAAGCTAAGACAGGCCAAACGTTATTCATAGTAATGATCAAAATTAAACAGTTAAAGTTATTTGACTAAAGACTTGATATTGTGGCTTATATTGTTGGTTTACCCACAGGAATTATGTTTCAATTGAATATGTTCACATGGAAAATTGCCATCTATATGAATTATGAAAATGAAATATGTGTTACTCTCCTGCGTACAATGTTTATGTTCACGAGAATATGCTTATGCTTTAAAGTATATGTTATTGTTGCCATGTTATGTTAGACATGTTGTTTATAATATATGAATATATTATATATGTATGTTTTGATGACCTATGTGTGTGGTCATCCATCCGTAGATATTCCCCACTAAGCTTTATAGCTTAGCACGGGTTATTTATCCGTGTAGGTTCATATAGCAAGACTTTTGTTGAGGGACGTTCACTGCATCAGGAAGGGCCAACCATCGACTGATAACCTTGATGTAGGATGTTTTGTATTACAATTCTCATATGTTTTTGTATAATGGCTAGTTATCTTATGATATGTATAAAACCTATGTGGAATATTGTAACTCACTAGTAGTAAAGCTAAGACAGAATATGTGTGCATGTGATATACATAAAGTAATATTCATATAGTCTAGTATGCATGATAATAGGTATGAAATGGAAAACAGGAATAGACTTGTAGCACGAATTTAAGCATATGAAACCATATGGCATGATTAATGGCTAAATGATGATTAAATGAACATGTAGTATAAGTATGATTAATAGCATTCATGATACATATGTAATAGGGTTTTTGCATAGAGGGTGCTACAATTTATGGTATCAGAGCCCTGGTTTAGCCTTTTTTGGGTTGAAATGAACCTAGGATTCTATAGTGTTTTGTTGGCCTGATGGAGAAGTCCCTGTTTTTCTTGATATTGAAGATGGAGAGCTCTAGAGATGCATTTGAGGAATCGGCTGAAAGTAACAGGCCGGTTAGAACTAATCCTTCTAATATTGGACCTTCATCCTCCAATCCAAATGAGGTCCCAACAGCCGTTCCTACAGAAGCATTGTTAAAAATATCACAGGATGTGGCTCAAATTCTTCAAAGAATGACAGCACCTAAAGCTCCTATATCTGAAATTAGAAAGCATGGTGCTGAAGAATTTTTAGGCACTAATCTGGAACATTCTGAAGAAGCTAAATTTTGGCTGGAAAGGCTAGAGAGAATTTTTGATGAAATCCGCTGTCCAGTGGATTATAAGGCATCTTGTGCTGTATCTCTATTACAGGGTGCAGCTTATGATTGGTGGAAGTTGGTAATGAAGCAACCCCATTTACCAGATCCCCTGACATGGGAATTTTTCACATCTGAATTCAAGAAAAAGTATGTTACTGAGGAGTATAAGCAAGAGAAGTTAAAGCAATTCCTCAACTTGAGACAGAGAGTTATGTCCGTGGCTGAGTATGAGAAAGAATTCAGTCACCTGTGCAAATATGCTCCTGATGAGATGTTAACTGATGCTTTTAAATGTAGACAGTTTGAAGATGGGTTGAATGATCGCATCCGAGAAAAGTTGATTGGGTTTACATCTTTGCAAGTGGTTAACTTCACTCAACTGGTTACAGCAGCCTTGCGAGTTAAAAAGAATGAAATGGCAAAAAGGGAGAGAGAACAGAGAAGAAGTGGGTCCAAGGTGGATCTTTTACAGGAAAGAGAGCTAGAGGAGCATAAGGAAATCAGCCAGTTGAGTCTAGCTATAGTTCTATAAAAAGGGACAGGAAACAAGAAACTTCTGCAATGTCTAAACAGGGAAAGGAAGCTTCAGGGAATCAGAGTAGGAGGCAACCTCCAGTGTGTCCTCATTGTTTTAGAAAACATTGGGGTAGTTGCAAGAAATTGTCTGGGGCATGTTTCAAATGTGGTGGTACCAATCACTTCATGGCAAGTTGTCCATCGAAGAGGGAACAGGATGTGGGACAGCAGGGCAGTAGAGGAACTTTTAATGCACCATCTTCAGGTAGAGGCAGAGGAAGGGGATGTGGGGGATCGAGTCATCAAGGATCCCAGTCCAGGAACATTTCTGAATCAGTTGATAGGCCCACAACTCCAGTTGTTCCTATTCGGGCTTATGCAATGAAAGCTAGAGAAGATCAGAGTGCTCTAGAAGTCATAGCTGGTACTTTCTCTCTTTTTGATTCTGATATGCATGCACTGATTGATCCTGGTTCTACTCATTCTTATGTTTGCACTGGGGATATGGGTAGAAATGAGTCTACTGTACATGAACTGGAATATGATATATATGTAACTAACCCTTTGGGTCATAGTGTTGTTGTTAATAGAGTGCATAAACAGTGTCCTATTGTAATTTAAGGGAAAGAATTCTTTGCTGATCTTATTGAGTTACCATTTCGGGAGTTTGATATTATACTTGGTATGGATTGGTTGTCTAGACATCATGTAGTGATTGATTGTGAAGCTAAAACTGTAACTCTCATTGGTGCTGATGGTGAAGAAACTTTAGTACAGGGCATTCGATCTAAACCCATAGCTATTGTAATATCAGCTATACAAGCTAAGCGATTTCTGAGAAAAGGGTGTGAAGCTTTCTTAGCACTTGTGCTCGATTCAAGAATAGAGAATGTGAATCTTCAAGAGATTCTAGTGGTGAAAGAGTTTCCTGATGTGTTCCCTGAAGACTTACCTAGTCTTCCACCTGAAAGGGAAGTTGAATTGTCTATAGACATTCTACCTGGTACACCTCCTATTTCGAAGGCACCATACAGGATGGCTCTTTTGGAATTGAAAGAACTAAAAGTTCAGTTACAAGAGTTGCTTGATAAGGGCTTCATTAGGCCTAGTACATCGCCATAGGGTGCACCGGTTTTATTTGTGAAGAAAAAGGATGGGTCTATGAAGATGTGCATAGACTACAGACAGTTAAATAGGGTAACAGTCAAAAATAAGTATCCGTTACCAAGAATTGAAGATTTATTTGATCAGTTGAAGGGTGCTAGAGTGTTTTCCAAGATTGATTTGCACTCGGATTATTATCAACTTCGGGTTAAGGATGTAGATGTTTCCAAATTAGCCTTTAGAACCCGATATGGGCATTATGAGTTTTTGGTGATGCCATTTGGGTTAACAAATGCACCGACTATGTTTATGGATCTTATGAATAGGGTGTTTTGACCCTACTTGGATCAGTTTGTTGTTGTGTTCATAGATGACATTTTGGTTTATTCGAGGAATGAAGCGGAACATGCTGAACATTTGAGAATTGTTTTACAAACTCTGAAGGAGAATTAGTTGTATGCTAAGCTGAGCAAATGTGATTTTTGGCTTAAGGAAATTTCTTTCCTTGGTCATGTATTATCTTCTGAAGGCATTAGAGTGGATCCAGCTAAAATAGAGGCTATAGTGAATTGGAAACCGCCTCGAAATGTGACAGAAGTGAGAAGCTTTTTGGGCTTAGCAAGTTATTACCGTCGCTTTGTGAAAGGCTTTTCAGTTATAGCTGCACCACTCACTAAACCGTTGAGAAAGGGTATAAAGTTTGAGTGGACTGACCGATGTCAAGCAAGTTTTGATCAGTTGAAGAAATTTCTAACAGAGGCTCCAGTTCTGACACAGCCAGTTACAGGAAAGGAGTATGCTATGTATAATGATGCTTCTAGAGTTGGCTTGGGTTGTGTGTTAATGCAAGATGGCAAAGTAATTGCCTATGCATCTAGACAGTTGAAGCCATATGAACAAAACTATTCAACCCATGACCTAGAGTTAGTAGCAGTAGTGTTTGCCTTGAAAATTTGGTGACATTATTTGTATGGGGAAAAGTACAGAATCTATACAGATCACAAGAGTCTCAAATATTTGCTCACTCAAAAAGAACTTAACTTGAGACGGCGAAGATGGTTAGAACTGTTTAAAGATTATGATTGTATAGTGGATTACCATCCAGGCAAAGCTAATGTCGTAGCTGATGCCCTGAGCCGTAAGATGATGGCTGCTATGATTGCACATTGTTGTAGATGGAAACTTGCTTATGATGGTGCTTTAATAGCACAGTTGAAGGCTAGACCTTGTTTGAGGCAAATAGTGATTGATGCACAAAAACATGATAAAAAGTTGCAACAGATTTTGAAGTCTTCACATGAAGGGACCCAGTCTGAGTACTCAGTGAAAAAGGATGGGGGTGTGTATTATCAGAATAGATTATATGTTCCTGATGACAAAGAATTAAAGAGAACAGTATTGAATGAGGCTCACAATACAGTATTTACTATGCACCCTGGTGGGAATAAGATGTACCAGGATTTGAAACAAGGTTTTTGGTGGCTTGGCATGAAGAAAGATGTGGTAGCCTATGTCTCCAAATGTTTGACTTGTCAGCAGGTAAAAGCAGAGCACCAGTTACCCTCTGGTTTGTTGAACCCCATTCCAATTCCATAATGGAAATGGGAGGACATTACCATGGATTTTGTAACAGGATTGCCCCTTTCACAGAAAAAGCATGATGCAGTTTGGGTTATAGTTGACAAGCTGACTAAATGAGCTCATTTCATACCAGTTCAGATGGATTACCCTATGGATAAATTGGCAGAACTTTATGTAAATGAGATTGTTAGACTGCATGGCATTCCAGTGTCAATAATCTCTGATCGAGATTCGAGATTCACATCAAGATTTTGGCAAAGTTTGCAACAAGCATTGGGAACTCAGCTTCATTACAGTACAACATTCCACCCTCAGACGGATGGGCAATCTGAACGGGTTATTCAGATTCTAGAGGATATGATGAGAGGATGTGTTTTGGAATTTGCAAGGAGTTGGGATAGATATCTACCTTTAATGGAGTTTGCCTACAATAACAGTTATCAAAGGAGCATCGAGATGGCACCTTATGAGGCCTTGTATGGCCGAAAATGTAGAACTCCTGTTTACTGGACTGAATTGTCTGAGCGCAAAGTTATTGGTCCTGATATTGTTAAAGACACAGAAGAAAAGGTACAAGTTATCAAGTAGAGATTGAAGGAAGCTAGTGATAGACAGAAGTCTTATGCTGATTTGAAAAGAAGAGATATTGAATATCAGTGGGTGACAAAGTGTTTTTGAAAGTGTCCCCTTGGAGAAAAGTATTGAGATTTGGGAAAAAGGGTAAACTGAGTTTGAGGTTTATAGGCCCATATGAGATTCTTCAATGAGTTGGGCCAGTGGCATATAGATTGGCTCTTCCTATGGAACTAGCCAAACTTCATGATGTGTTTCATGTTTTTATGCTTCAGAAGTATCGTTCAGATGAATCCCATGTGATACCAGTTCAAGATGTGCAAGTGTAACCAGATTTCACTTATGATGAAGAGCCTATAGCAACTCTGGCGAGAGAGGTTAGACAGCTTAGAAATAAGCAAATTCCACTTGTTAAAGTACTCTGGCAACATCATGATCTACAAGAAATTACTTGGGAGCCAGAAACAACTATGAAGGAACAACATCCTCGCTTATTCCAAACAGGTATGAATTTCGGGGATGAAATTCTTAAGGGGGAGAGAATTGTAAGGCCCCTAACATAACCCTAATTTAATTGCGTATTTTTGTGATTAAGTTAGGGGGGTAAATTATCAAGTTATTATGTTAATTGCATGGAAATAAAATAAAAGAGTATGGTTTAATATTAATTGAGGATGTAATTGAAGTAAAAGATATTAATTTGGGGTTAATTTGTAATTGTGGCATATTAGTGGCCAATTGGGAATAAAAGCATTTAATTATAGGTTAATTTGAAGGAATGATTAAATTGATAGGCTATATTTGAAAGGAATTAAATGGAGAGGTTAAAGTTTGACATGCAAATTTTGAAGGGACTAAAGAGGGGATTTTTATATTGGTATAAAAGGCCTGAGTTAGTGGAAATTTGAGGTGTCTTGTAGTTGAGTGAGATCGGCAATTAAAGAGAGAAAACCAGAAAATTATCTTCTTCTTCTTCCTTTTGATTTCCATTGGTTTATCTCAAATAATTTGAGGATGATGTTTGTTGATTAATCAAGAGTACAAGGTATTAAACTCAAGGTAATTAAACTGTCGCTTGAACCCTTCATCATCATCTTCTTCTTCTTTCATTTTGACTGAGAAAATGTAAATATGCTGGAAATTTATGATGATGATGATGGTTTTTGCGAAGGAGAAGAGGAAGGAAGGAAGAGCAAAGGAAAGGGTATTGATAGAGGTTGAAGACATTGGGTTTATCAGCCAAGGTATGGGAATTTAGGCTGTTCATATTGCATGTGAAATTGATTACTGGAATTGAGTAGGATTTACAGAATTCAAGTTACGTTTTGCTGGAATTTTAAGGATGTGAGGTTGAAGAAGACTGTTCTTGCCGAGTCGTGAACATTAGTCCGACACGTGAAGCTCTTCACGAGTCGTGAAGTACAGTTTATCTTCTTCACTCGTGAGCTTCTTCATGAGACGTGAGTTTTGGCCTTATAAGCTTTACTCGTGAATCTATTCACGAGTCGAACATGTTGTCACGATTGAATAGCCCGTCTGGAATGTTTTGCTCATAAGTTGAGCTATAGAACAGCAAATTAAGTGATTCTTTTGCATTGAAAAATAGACTTCCATACCTATATTTCATTAGAAGAAACCTAAACTTTAATCTGTCTCTAAGTACATGTAATCTAGGGTTGAATCCGAACTTATTTCTAGACTGTTCAATGTAACAGGAATTACAATTATGTGCAGATTGTTGCTACACTTGATAATATGATTTTAAATGGATTGAGACAGATAGATGCTTATGTGATAGTAAAGTTAATTAAATAAGGCATGTAGTATGACTATCAATGAAGGATTTATATGAATACAGATGCATTCAATTGTGTTTATGAATAAAGACTAGTGATGAAATATCTAACCTATACATGTAATTAGTCTTGTGCATGATGGTTATATGCCAAATTGATATATATGCACATGTAAATCCTATGACATGAAAGTGCACATATTGACATGTACCTATGCTATAAAATAGGGACTATAATAGTATGACCTTGGCATATGTGTATGCCCATATGGAAACATATTGATATGTTGTATAGCACATGACTTGAATGATGATAAAGGTTTATATATGTATTGGAAACATGCTCATAAGAATAAATCAACTATATACGAATGTACCCACAAGTATGTACATTTATGATTATGTATATGAGTATATAAGCATGTAATTGCCCTATGAGATAGAAGATGAATTAGCATGACTATGAACATGTGAAATGCTTAATGAGAACATGATCAAGTATATGATATGATGATTATATTGATGGAATATGACATGGTATGATAATCATGATAGCACAGCGGAAAAACAAAATTTGATCATACATACCATACATATCCAAAGATAGGAACGAAAACATGCAATTTTAGGGTTTTGAAACTTACAATAGATGATGCCTTTTATTCTTTGATTTTGTGATGTCCAGCAACCAAGATGCCTTTATCCACCTTAGATCTCGATCACCAATGCCAAGGAATAGCCTTTTGCGCCACTCCCTCTATTCTCACACACACAATTACACCGTCGGCTTAAAAACGAGATTGCTAGATCTCTTTTTCGGTATTGTGTAAGGGTTATAGTTTGAAGCTACAAAACTTGATTTTGTACTTCTTTAGATTGCTATTACTGCTCAATAACACAAGAGAATGAGGAACAATCCTTTCTCCTTGTGAAAAATTGAACAAAAGAATTAAGAGAGAGAGAGTCACTATTCACGAGTTACTATTCACGAGTTACTATTCATGCCACAAAAAAATTAGGTTTAGGGTTTTATTTCTTTTAATATATATGCTTATCCTTTGGCAAGTCATTAATCTGAATTCAACTATCCTAAGATAATTAATTCAAACTCTATCACTTCCTAAAGATAAGTAATATATTTTGAATTAAACTCCTTTGAATTTAAATTCAAATTTGAAATAAAACATAAGACATTTAAATAAATGAAATCACTTAATTAAATATATAAGTGATTTAATTTAATTTAAATTCCTTTAGGCTTTAATATTCAATTAACTTAATTAACACAAGATAATTAATTAATTGAAATTAAACCTTATGGGCTGAATTTCTCTCTCTCATGGACCAAAGCCCAATAGCAATATTATAACCCATTACATACATTAATTTGACTTTAATTAAAAGCCCAAATTAATGTCCAATACTTAATTTAAATATTTTAAGCCCAATGCTTTGTGTGCGATCCTATAGGTCCATTTAATGTTGGCAATGAATTAATAAATTAATTCAAAGGCTATATATATTCTCTAGCAAGATATTATAGCATTCCAAATTAAATGAAAATGCATATGGCATTTGGTGACCTAATGCAATTTTGCATAGTCCCTTACCCATAAATATCAGAATTAATATAAGGCATGGAACTAGTCATCCTTATATACATTAATTCATTTCTTGATATTCCAGTGACACTGAACTCTCAGATAAATAATGATTACTCATTATTTCATCTCGGTATGGCCATACACTTCTCAGTTCACTGATCAAGTGGCCGGTGATATTTTTCTCTCTTATCGAGAGGGGTAATCCCTTCACTTCTCTCATGCTCTCTAACATGAATCAGTGCATACCCAATCATACCCGTACTTGTCACTCTGTTACGAGCACGTTAGGTGTATGTCAAAGTACACAGTAATTCATAAAGAGTTTCATAGAGATTTCAGGTCTAAGAACTCCGATACAAAACTTGCATATGAGAAAACACTTATGACTTGTACCATGTAGTGTTCTCATGAGCAGATCAAATCCAGATACCATGTTCTTTAACATGTATCTATGATCTCTGATTGACACTCTTGTCCTAATGATCCATAAGATAGAACTCATAAGATGAGAGAGAGCATACTAGTCTTAATTCATTTGTTATTCCCATAACAATGACTGACTAGGGATATTTAGAATGATGTCTCATTTGTTTCAAGGTCTTACAATCCATGTGCCTCACACATGATAACTTAAACCGAAACAACACTCTTGGATAGTTTTATCAATTGATATGCACAGGAATACAAAGGATAAAACAAATGCCTCATTTTATTAATTTCAAGTGTTTCGTTACAATGTATTGGGGCTAGGGCTTACACTAACATATATGTCATGCCTATATGTAATGATGTAAATTGTACAGTCATACAGATTTGAATAAGCCAGATGTATAACTTGGCATGTGAAATGTGCATATATCTGATTATGCACTAGAGAATTCATAGTTATATAAGACTGTATATATGTGCACAACATTATACTATGAATACAGTATTAATATGTGAATTAAACACGAATATAGTTCTGCCTGCGATAGAGTTTTAGCTGTGGATAGATAGGCACCTATAGGGAAATTGCAGCTGCCATAGTTTGGCCCGATTGGGTCCATAGTATATATGATCCCGTTTGGATCATGATCAGCCCCGTTTGGGTTGATAGGCTACTCCGTTTGGGTATGCTTGACCGGTCCACAATACAGTTTGGCCCCGTTTGGGTCTATAGATTCGATATCTTCGGATATCCTTCTTTTGATACCGATGTGTATCCATAATTCCTGTTATCCACTGATAAAGCTAAGGCAGGCCAAATGTTATGCATAGTAATGATCAAAATTAAACAGTTAAAGTTATTTGACTAAAGACTTGATATTGTGGCTTATATTGTTGGTTTACCCACAGGAATTATGTTTCAATTGAATATGTTCACATGGAAAATTGCCATCTATATGAATTATGAAAATGAAATATTTGTTACTCTCCTGGGTACAATGTTTATGTTCACGAGAATATGCTTATGCTTTAAAGTATATGTTATTGTTGCCATGTTATGTTGGACATGTTGTTTATAATATATGAATATATTATATATGTATATTTTGATGACCTGTGTGTGTGGTAGTTACTCTCAAGCCATAAATCAAATGATCATAAGGAACTTAAAGTTAAAAGTCATAATCTCAAGCCATAAATCAAATCCAGGTTTAAAGTTGCATCAATGGTAGTTACTCTCATGGATGTTTAATAAGTGTGTTCAAAATTGAGCTGGCGACTTGCTGAATTCAGAGCTTTTTATCTAACCTTAGCTTTTTTTTAGCTAGTTTCTTTGTTTGGTTTGTTGTTTAAGTTTTTAAGTGTTAGTTTTTGTCTGTGTTATGCTAAACTTTATGGTGATTAAATTGTAAATTTGTACTTGATTTATTAGGTTTGAGAATAGATATGTTTATGTTGATGGAAATGCGTGGAAAGTTTAAAAATTTTGTAGAAAGTTTATGAGTCGCGGTAAAATCTATTTAGTCTGCACCATGACCAATGTGATCTTTGCATAGCATACAGTCGATAGGGTTAGTCATGATGGAGACTAATTAGCCTCCATCGTGACTCATGAAATCATAAGATATAAAGGAGTTAGTCATGGTTGAGAGTGCTTAGTCTCCATCATGACCAAGTTTAACTTTGAATAGATATAGTCCAAAATGGTTAGGTATGATTACTAAGCAAAAAGTGAAATGCACGTTTAGGCAATCTGTAAATTTACGATGGAGATATTTAGTCTTTACAATGACTCTAGGGTGTCCTACTTTGACTACTTATAAAAATGCCATTTTTGCTTGACTTTTTGTATTTTTTTTACATTCTTCTTCCTTCTTGATTGGATTTTTGGCCTCTTCATACCCTTTCTATCGAATTTTTGTCACTTTGTATAAAATTTAAGAACAAGTACCTAATCTTCCCTTTCTTTCAAAATTTTGATTTTTATGTTAATTTTATTTTGTTCTTATGGATTAAGGCATGATTAATGTGGGTTTTTTTATTGGATATTCAGTTTATTTAATAAGAAATTATATTATGCATGTTAGGTTTTAGTTAGTGCTTATTTTATTTAAAAGTGATTAATCTTCTCAATTTGAGTGCATGGCATGTTTCTTTTGTGTTCTATGGGTGAGAATTTTGTTTTTAAAGTTCATAAAACCTCTAGAATCATGTTTAAACATGTAAATTTGCCATGCATGTTAGGTGTTTGCTGTAATGTCTGTGACAAGTTAGTTTTTGATATGTTACCAATAAATCAAGCTTTTGTTCATATATTTTGAGAGCTATCTATTATATCATTAAGCATGTAAAATTGTGCTCCAACTTGCCTTGATTAATTTTAAATTTTAATTTGCCACAACTAATGTTGGTTTAAAACATTATTTATTTGCCATTTTGCATAAAGTGTCTGCTCATCTTATCTTGTTCTACATAAGTATGTTTGTTACTTCTTTTTGGCTAGCAGTTTACTTATGATCATTAGCATGATTGTGTTTTCTTTCATTTTGGCCAAATGTCAATGTGCTTTCCTTGATTATTGACTTTCACATAATGTAGTAAATTGTTTGGGATAAACTTTAGCAGCCAAAGATGTTGCATCACATGTATTCATTCTTTTAATCTCTAAAAATTGGCATTGTAACCTTCTTTGTTAAAAATATATGGTTTATATGAAAGTGTATATTGCTTATATGTCTTGCTATGTTAAATTCATCTCATATTTTGGCCAATTTTGATGCGTTATGCTTGAAATCTGACATATTTATTTTAAAGTTTTTGAAATGCATGATTTATAGTATGAGTTTTGTTCAATCCAATTGTACTTGTTTTAACATTCCAAAGCTTAGTAAAATCAATGCATATGTTTAATTGATAACTTATTTGAAAATGCTTTGTCTTATGGTAGTGGCACCTAAAAGAGTAAGCAAAGAACTTGGTTATTTATTATCTACACCAAAACAAGCTCTAACACCTAAGGTATCAAGATGGGTACAAACTGAGTTCAAGGTCAATTGGGCCAACTTCTCCAAACCTAAATATATCCCAACATCATATTTGAACCTTGAAGTGCTCTAGGAATTTAATCTCTATGAAGAAGTGCAGAGAATGATAGCCAACATTGGATGGTTAGATTTTATGGAAAATGAGAGAAGGTGTATGCTCACCGTACTAGGGATTTTCTAAGCCACTATGCAAATTCATATTAGATAGGACAACCATACTTATGAAGGGTGAGTGAGTTTTTGGCATTATAAGAAGTCATACACGATGACATTTAATAAGTCCTTAGCTCATTTGGGATTTGATCCTCATGCTACTAGATGGTTAGACAATCTTAACAAATAAGATATCCAGAATGGAATTTGTGATGAATAAGAGCAATCAAATAATTTAACTAGTTTGACAAAGGAACATCATTTATACAACCATGTGCTTATAATTTTGCATACTGGCCTTGTCCATATTCACTCACATAGAAGGCTAAAAGAAAATAAATGCGTTAGATATTATTATTTTATATGCGATGGTTCATGGAATTCAAATGAATATACAATGTTTGTTGCAAGGAAAATTGAGGAGCTATAAACTTTTCCCAAAAGGCTGAGTGAAATATCCCTTAGAATGATTGTTACAATTTTGGCGAAGGCTATCAATCATAACCCTGTAAGGAGAGTTATGGGTGGACCAATTCTCATTGATTGAAAGATATTAAAGAATATGAAAATTCTTACTGAGGATGAGAGGTGGCTAGGGACTTAGCATTTATCTAACAAAGAGATATACCACTTCGAAGTCGTCATAGGAAAGACCAACTTGCCAACAGTTGATGGTTCAACCATTATCTTTCTTCATAGTAATATGCTAAAATCATGTCCAAATTTAAGCAAAGCTAACATCAAACATGAACTAGTTAATTACTTCGATAACTATAGTGCAATCTAGATTTGACATGCATTTTCCACTACCGTCACCATATGAATGAATATAGGGATTCCCTAGCCCCCATGTTTATGAAATGATATTTTTATTTTCCTATGGAAAGCAAATTTTTATGTGTGGGGTTGGGGTATTTTTAGAGAGAAGTTTCCAAACTTATTGAAAAGTTTGATTGGAATGTTTTGTGTGCTTAAACTCTTACTCAAAATAGTTTAGCAATTTATGTTGTTTTCTTTCTTTTTAGTAGTTTAATTATTATTTTAAACATTTTAGCAATGTTATGTTGTTTAGTTTTAATTTCTTTTCTTATTTTATTATTGTTGTTTTAGTTTAAATTTTTAGTGTACTTTGTTATTTTGTTGCTTTGTGTTTATTTTATTTTTCAACTTTTTATTTTTATTTAGTTGATTGTTATTTTTTTCTTTAGTTTCTATCTTTTGTTGTTATTAATTACTTTTGCATCTTAGTTTAGTTTGCCCTTATTTGTTGCTTCCGTTGTGAATAAATTTGAACATAGAGTTAGAAGAGCTTAATTAGAATCTTTTGAATAGTAGAAGAGTAGTAGTTTATTGAATGAATTTTATGTTTTGGTTAGTTTTGATTAAATAAATCCTAGTAAGTTTCTAAATAATTGTACATTTTAGGCCTATTTTTAAAAATTAGTAAAACCAATGTATAAAAGTCATTATGTAGAAATTATAGAGCATTAGAACCTTTCTTATCATCCTTCAAAGCGATAAAATAACTCAAAAGTGAGACTAGGAAATGACTTAGGGAAATTTTTATTAATAAAGCATTAAAAAATACTTTTAGCCTACCTTTTTGAGCAAAATCCTTTATAAGCACTTTTGAGCCTATTTAAGCATGCTAAGTTAATTTTTGTTGTTACACTCTTATTAATACCCTTTAAACCTAAAAAGCCTTTATCTTAAACATCTAAGAACTGACCATTCTAAGAGTAGGTTAGATGAATATTCAAGAGTTGTTCAAGTGAGTGTAGGGATACATTGTCAAATTTAGTATTCTTTTGAAATTCCTATTTGAGGTTTCTTCTTTGGTTGAATTATTGTTAGTCTATGCTTATCATTTCAAAAATGATTAAACTAGCTTTATTTTAATAAAATAAAATAAAATCAAGTTCATAGCTAGCAATCATTGTAAGATCTAAGTGTGGGGTACTTTATTTGTAGAGGAGATGAGTTTTAATCTCTCAAGACATTAATTGAGTTAAAATCTCTAAAATAAGAAATTTTATGAAATTCATCTCTTTTGTGCTAGTTCCTTGGAATATTATTATGCATTCTGGATAGTTGAGTGTTGGTAAAACACACGTATTTTAGTTATACTTTCCTTACACTGTCTTCTGGTCCTTGCCACATACACATACCGAAACTGCGTCTTCATCCATGCATCTTCAATATTTTACCCCACATGTACTAAGGAGTTCAAAACCATGTAGTTAAAATTTTAGTCCATTCTATCACCGTTTCGACAAACCTTAAGTAGTTTGGACAGCCAATCCAGAATTAAAAATTCCAAAATTGTCCAAACAATTATTTTTCACTTTTAATATTTTATTTACATTATTTCTACTATATCAATGTGATCGAAATAATTTTCAGAGTTTAATGGAATAATCTTAAGCTTGATTAAACTTTCGATAAACCTTTTCCTCGGTAACGAGTCAAAACTTCTCTGTCTAATTTGAGGGTCCATTTAAACTCATTTTTGCCTTAAATTATACCATCAGAATCCATTTAATACATATTTTTATAATTTGCTATCAGCCCAAACTTCTCGTTAGGTCACCAATCCTCGATTTTTCCAGCCTGAGCACGTTTAACTTTTACACTTTTTTGAATTTCTCTGCTCGTTTCAACTCTATTTGCTCTGAAAACTACTCTAGGATTACCTTTCACGCTCTACAATATGTCTGGCATGTCCGATGCCAGTCTCGAGCATTACAATTCTCTCCCTCTTATAAAAAATTTTGTCCTTGAAATTTTCCTTAATGGCAAAGCTGTAAATAATGTTGATCCTTATTGTAGAGGGTTTTATTGTCCTTTCCTGTTTGCTTTCTTCTTTATCCTATATGACCTTGCTTACTAAATATGCCTGAATCTAATTGGCTTTTTAACTACTAATACTATTTCTCGGACTATAGGTAACACCATACCTATGAAAGAGTTATGGCTTTAAAAGTATTGATTTAGCAAACTCGCCACCATCTATGTAAAATGCTAAAATGCTACCATATAACTGTATAAATGGGTAATGCATGAATGCATTATATGATAGCTATGTCAACATGACCACACTATGTGATTGTCTGGCTATATGATTGTCCGCTTGCTTGGCTAACTATCTATAAAAATCGTATGTCTGTTTGCATATGCATATGCAACCAACTTTGTCAAGCTGGTGGTGACATACGCTATCTAAATTAATGAGAATAACTAATAAAACTCATCTCGTTAACTATCAGACTAGCTGGGCTCCACTCTAACTATGATTATTCCATATTTCTCTCTCTTTCCTAATTTTAAGGTTATAACTATCACTTGAACTATTAAGAGGACAGGTAGGGCATTTTCATGTGTTACTTTCAATATCTCTTGACTCCTATGTACCCACTCCGATCTTAGGTTCTGATACCATTAAATTATAACACCTTTAGTTTACTTAACACTTTCCTTACACTGTCTTCTAGTCCTCGCCACATGCACATGCCGAACCATGTCTTCATCCATACATCTCAATATTTTACCCCACGTGTACTAAGGAGTTCAAAACCATGTAGTTAAAATTTTAGTCCATTCTATCACTGTTTGGACATGCTTCTTGCTTCAGCAGTCTAGACAACCGGTCCAAAATTCAAAATTCCAAAACTATCAAAAAATTTATTTTTCACTACTAATATTTTATTTACATTATTTCTACTATATCCATGTGATCAGAATAATTTTTAGAGGCCAATGGAATACTCTTAAGCCAAGTCAAACTCCCGATCAACCTTTTTCTTGGTACCAAGTAAAAACTTCTCTATCTGATTGGAGGGTCCATTTAAACTCATTTTTACCTTAAATTATACCATCTAACTCCATTTAATACCTATTTCCATAATTCACTATCATCCAAAACTTCCTACCGGTTACCCATCCTCGATTTTCTTGGTTTGAGCACATTTAACTTTTACGCTTTTTTTGAATTTCTCTGCTCTTTTCAACTCTATTTGCTCTAAAAACTACCCTAGGGTTACTTTTCATGCTCCACAGCACGTCAAGAATGTCGAATGCCAATTCCAAGGCATTACAGTTGGCAATGATGATGAGATGTATAAAGGTAGAGTTAGAGTTTTATTTTTAGGAGAGAAGTCATGAATTGAATTAAAAATTACCAATTTTAATTTTTATATCCTAATCCTGTTCTTGTTTAGCCATACCTTAGCAACATTACAACCTATCTAAGATATAAGGATCTTGTTTTGCTTAAAGTTGTTTGCAGATATGGCCTTTTGGTTTTGATGTTAAAGGAGAGACATATGGCTTATCTTGAGTTTTCAAGTATGAAACCGCATATGCAATCTATTGCACATAAATTATGTTCACAATTGTTTGATTGCTCTAGAATTTTGGTTTTAACTATGTTAAAATTGTTTTGGTCAAGCACACGCTCAATAGGAAATTACCTGGTATGGTTTAGTTTTAACCTTTTCAACTTAGAATTTCATTTAGTGACTTATATTAAATGTTATTTAATTTTTTTTTGTTTTCTCACTCTTAAAGTTTAAGTATGTTTTTATAAATAGTGGGCTTGAGTCAGCCTCTATCAAGGTTACCTAATGATGATAATGTTATTTTGGAAACAACCATAAAGCAGTGGTACCCTATTCCACTTCTCCTCCTTTTTATTAAAATACATCATTATAATTCTTAAAAATTAAAAAATAATGTTTGACTAGCATACACATCAGTTTCTCTCTAGAATGGGTGAAGTAAGCATGTCTATAGGCCCTGGATTGACTTAGAAATGAGTTATTACCTTAACTCATGAGTTAAGACCTTAACTCGCTTTTGAGTTAGGGCCTAAAGAGTTAACTCACTACCATTTCAATTTGATCGTGATTTGACTCACTAGGCTTGACTTAAGGCCGTGAGTCATCACTGAGTCACGGCCCATGATTGTGACTCACCCATTTTTACTAAAAAAGGTTTTTTTTAGATTTTTCTGAGGGGCCTATATCCGAGTTAAGGCCGTGACTGCATTTTTTCTGCCCAAAACTCTAGACTTTCATGCAAAATAGAGGATTATTCTAAAGATAAAAAAAATTTGCCACCTTTTTTAGTCTTAATCCAATGCATTTATGGGTTAAATGAGTAAATAAATCCTCGAAAAAAAAAGACTAAGAAAATCTAGAAAGAGAGTGAGGAAAGAGTCTCTTTTTTTCATCTGGTTTTTAGTGAGAATGAAAAGACATAGAAAGTAGAAGAAGGGAGTGCTCTCATTGGATTCCTTGGATAGATCCACTAAAGGTAATATAAGAGACAAACTCCTAGGCTTTTTGTAGATATGTAGCTTTTGTTTTAGAAGTTTTTGGTTTTGAGCTTTTTCTACAATCTTCCTTCTCTATTTTTCTTATTTTCTCCTATATAATGAATGAACTTTGTTATGCTCATGTAAATAATGCTCTATAGATAATATATTTATGTGTGATATTGTATTTTATGCATAAATATCTTATTTGTGGGTGGAATTAATTTAGTTTAATGTTTTTTATTTGCCATTTTCTCTCACTAGAAATATTTATCTCATATCGTGTTTTATGTATAACTTAGGTAATTTTGTATTTTCAGGTTGTTTTAAGCATATGTGATGATTTTATGAAGTTTATAAGTGTTTTGTGAGTTTTAGGGCTTTATAAACTATTTTGGAAGTTTGGATAGTGGTCATAGTGTCATTTCAATAGCCACTGGACATTCTAGAGGTGAATCATGACCTTGAGTAATGAGCGAGTCACAGCCTTGGATGGTAAGTCAGTCCTAAATCACTATGACTCACCCTTGAATAAACCATGACTTGGCCTAATTAAGACCGTGATTTGCTTTTTTAGACCATGAATCTCTTTCTTGCTTCTTGAGTGAGTTAGTGACCGAGGGCCTAATCCTGACCTTGGTAGAAATTATGTTTAATTAGATGAGTTTGCATGATGAAGTAATGTTTATATGGTTATAAATACATTGGAATAAATTTTCATCAACGGTAATATTGTAATTTCGGTGAAATTAATAAATAAGGGGTTATTGATTAAAAAAATGGTGTTGGGGTAAGAATTATGATTTCAGATTATTTTGGGCTCAAAGCAGAATTAAAAAAATTTTAGAGGGGTTAGCTTTGAGAGAGAAATTGAGAAAGGGGTTAGATGGTAATTGTTAGTCTTCTAAAGGCTTCCTCACATGCTCAATGATTAATATTACTATTTGTTCTAAGGAAGACCATCTCTCCCTCTCTTTGAGTTTGGAACTCGGGTTTGATTAGAGGAATTTCTCACTTCTATCTCTTCTGTTAATGAAATATTTCATAAAAGCAAGAAAGGAAATTTAGTGTTTTTATATGGCTTGTTATAGCAGAGATAAGCAAGGGTAAGTGCAAAGGGGTCTTAAATGAGTGAAAAAGTCAGGGTCTTTAGGTATGGGAATACTGTTTGGTTTTGTTGTGCATAAGATTGTCTGTAGGTGGATCTATAAAAATTAGGGTCATGTGAACTGGATTCTTAAAAGTAGTGAAACCCTCAATTTAGGGTTAAGATAATTGAGTAGTAACGAGCTATAAGATGAGACTTGAGAGGTTGATTTGGCTTAATAAGCATTTCTATTTTTAAATTGATCTAGTAATCGAATTTGTTTATGTTGTTCATGTTGGTACATGGCCAGAAAATTTATGGAATACAACCATACAAGGCTTCCAACCTTGTTGTACACAGCCATGCAAGGCTTCTAGCCTTGTGGTGTACGACCACGCAAGGCTAGAAGCTTTGTGGCATGTAGCCATGCAAGGCTTCTAGCCTTATGGTGTGCGGCCATGCAAGGCTTCTAGCCTTATGGTGCATGGCCACTTAAGGCCATAAGCTTTATTGCATGTGGCCATGCAAGGCTTCCAGCTTTATGGTGCATGCCCATGCAAGGCCAGAAGTTTTATGGCGCTGCTATGCAAGGCTTCCAATCTTATGGTGTATGGCCATGCAGGGTTTCTTGCTCTGTTATGCATGGCTAAGTGGCCCTCCACTACTCCTCACTTCACTATCTTATGCACTTACTTTAATTATATAATAAAATGCTTCCACACTAATTTTGAATAAGCCAACACTCTTTAGAAAGATCATTAACCCTCTAATGCAACCTAATTGACACACGTAGTGAATATTTTGCTAAAAGTAAAATGTGACTATTTTATGTGAGGTCCTAATCTTGACCTTAACAGGGAATATGTTTAATTGTATGATGCTATATGTACCATTAAAAATTTTTATGGTTATAGCCACTCTAGGATAAAGCTTCTTAAAGGGAAATGTGGTAATTTTAGTTAAATTCATGAAAAATGGATTAATTGAATGATGAAAGATATGTTAGTATAAGATTTATGATTTAAGTTTCTTTTGTGGTTAAATCGTAAATTATGAGTTGGAGGGGTATTTTTTAAGAGAAAGACTTAGAGAATAGGGTTAAAAGGGTAATTGATGGTCTCCCCCACGTGATTCCAGTGAGGATATCACTGTCTATCAAAAAGGGAAGACCATCTCTCTCTCTTTTACATTTTCTCCTTCTCTCTTTCACTGGGTTTGGAACTAAGGTTTGGTAAGAGAAATTTCTCCCTTTTATCTTTACTATTAATGTAGTATTTTAGGAGAGCAAGAAGGAAAGCTTAGTATCTTTTGTGGTTTGTTATAGGAGAGTCAAGCAAGGATAAGGGCAAGGAGATCTTAAAGGAATAAGAACATCACTGATCAGGTATGGGAGTATCGTGATTTTCATTGTTGTCTGTAGATGCTTCTATAAAAACTAGGGTTTTATTATTTGAGTTCTTTGGTTCTCTAGAGGAAGTTAAAGATGATTAATGAAAGATATTTGGTTTAAGATGAGTTTTGGTAAGATGTTATGGCTTATGAAGTTATTACGTTCTTATTAAAGCGATACGAATCCTTGAACCCTAGCAGTGCGCAGCCACTCAAGCTTGAAGGCTTGCATCACATGATCACACAAGCTTTAAAGCTTGTGAGGCACATGGCCACATAAGCCTTAAAGCTTGTGAAACAGTGGTCACGCAAGCCTTAAAGCTTGTGAAACTGTGGTCACGCAAGCCTTAAAGCTTGTGAAGCCATGGTCACGCAAGCTTTAAAGCTTGTGAAGCACGTGGCCATGCAAGCTTTAAAGCTTGTGAGGCACACGGCCACGCAAGCCTTAAAGCTTGTGAAGCACGTGGCCATGCAAGCTTTAAAGCTTGTGAGGCATGGCCGCGTACCAGTCCACTGCCCTTCATTTCTCTGTTTTGCACATTTGTTCCAATTATCGCACAAATCATTTCCCCATTATTATCGACTTAGCCAACACTCTTTATAACAATAATCAACCCTTTTAATGCAACCTAATAGGCACATTTACTGAGTATGTTCACTAGAGGTAATATGCAATTGTTTTATGCTATGCTTTTATTGTCAAGCCATAACAATTAAGGTAAAGTGATCATGGTAAGTTATTAAGTTATGTTAATTATAACTTACTTTGATATGTGATCGTAATAATAGTAATGTTATAATTTCATGAAATTACTATAAAAATATGTATGCTTATGTGAGGTAGGATGAGAATTGTCCTTGAATGAAAATGAATATGCAGTATATGAGTGTAAGTTGAGGTGACAAATATTAGTACCATCACATGTGTACGAAATGTAAATTCGGATGTGAATGGTGGCTTGAGAAAGATTGCAATATATAAGAAGGAATTAGATGAATCAAATGTTCTTTCGAATAAATGGTTAAGCTTGCGGGTCTTAGTTCAGTTGTGGATTAGATAGGCATGCCTAAAGGGATATAGTTGTAGCTGCCATAGTTGACCCTATTTGGGTCCATTGATTGTTCCTTTGATGGAACCATAGTTCGACCTCTTGGGTCCATTGTTTGATATCCTTGAGATATCCATTGTTTGATACCTTTGGGTATCCATAGCTACCGTTATCCTCCCCCTTTGAACTAGTACTTAGGTAGGCTATTAAGTTTAAGAGAATTGTTAAAGGAAAGAAATATATGAATCAATTTCTTCATCTGTATAATGTAAATATGTGAATAATTGATTACTATGTTTTATTTACACTTCTTTTGCTTATATTGTCAGTTGAGATGACCTCATGATACAAGTATGTTGATGTTCTTATCGAAATGTTGTGTGAAGATATTTATTTTTTTATTAAAGCTATTGGTCGTTCCTATTATTATTTTTTTTGTATGTTATCTCTCTTCTAAGCTTTATAACTTAGCACGGTTGCTCTACATTCGTGTAGGTTTGACTGGTGATCATACAAGGATTTAATTCTGCATCGGTTGGCCAACAAGAGTCGGTTCAGACTATTAGATGTAGGATATTTTGTGGATAGTTCCTTTTTGTCTAGTCTTGTATTTTTGTCATGCTTCATTGGGGGAAATGTAATATAGAGGACTGTAACCTTAACTTAAATTACCATGCTTGCTTGCCCTTCCATTGTTGTGGTGGTTGATGTATGATTACCACGATATGATTGTTTTGCATGACTCTCCAGTTTAATTATTGAAGTATGCATGCACCATATATGTATATGATATGTTGATGAATGATTGGTGTGAGTTATGGTTGCTGAAGGCATGATAGATGTTCTAATTGGAACTCGGTATTAGGGCATGATAATTTTATGTTATGCCTTAACTATCAACCTTAACAATCAAGGTAAATTGATCATGCCAAGTTTATCAAGTAAAAGCTAATTACAACTTGTTTAGATTTATAACAGTAATGGTATTAATGGCGTGATTGCCTTAAATTGTTATATATATGTATGTTATGTAAAGTACGATAAAAATTGTTCTTACACAAGTTTGAGTACATTGTATATGAGTTATGAGTTGAGGTAACAAATGTTGATGCCATCATATGAATATGAAATATGAATTCATATATGAATTGTGGCTTAAGCAAATATTATACAATGCAAGAAGAAACATGATGAATCATATATTCTTAAAAGTGATTAAGCCTACGAGTCTTAGTTTAGTTATGGATTAGATAGGTATGCCTAAAGGGATATAGTTGTAGCTACCATAGTTGACCCAATTTGGGTCCATTATTTGTTCCTTTGATGGAACCATAGTTCGGCCCCTTTTGATCATTCGTTTGATATCTTCAGATATCCATTATTTGATATCTTCGAATATCCATTATTTGATACCTTCAGGTATCCATTGCTCCCATTATCCACCCTTTGAACTAACACTTAGGTAGGCTATTAAAGTTTAAAAAATGGATTTGAAATAAGAAATACATGTATCGATTACTTCATTCATTTAATGTTAGTATGAAATGAAATTAAGATATAATCATGTTGATATTCTGATTGCAATGCTTATGAGAAGATGTTTACCGTCTATTGCTATGAATGGTTGACCATGTTATTTTCGAATGTTATCTCCCTACTAAGCTTTATAGCTTAGCACGGGTTGTTTTACATCCATATATGTTTGTTTGGAGGTCGTTCAAGGACTTAATTTCGAATCAGTTGGCCAATAAGAGTTGGACCAAATTTTGGATGTAGGATATTTTATGGATAATTTCTTTTATCTAGTCTTATATTTTGCCATGATTTAGTTCAAAAGTTCTAATATGGAGGATTGTAAAAATTTACTTAATTACCTTTGTTTGTAAGGGATTTCTAAATTATGGGTGGTTTAGTATGTGATGGCAATGAATATGATCTTCCTTGCCTGAAATTCCAGGTTATACATGCACCATATACATAGTTAGTTGGTCTTGTGTGGTCATTAAGGGTGTTACAGTGGAACCTAATATGATCATGATTAGGTCACCCTTAAAATTATATATATATATATATATATATATATATATTGATGAATCACTAGTGTGAATCATATTTGTTGAAGGCATGATAACATGACATGATAGGACCAGGAATGTTAGATGCAGTATTAGTTAGAAGATTGAACTAGGGTGTCACAGTTAATGGTATCAAAGCCCAGGTTTAGCCTTTTCTAGGTAAAAAAAGGTTTAGAAATCTTTAGTAAGGAATAGTGTCTTGTTGTCCTAATGCAGTAGTCCTTGTTTCATATAGATCAAAGATGGACGTTTCTGAAGATGCTATCGAGGAATCACCTAAAAGTAATTTACTAGCTGCAATGGGTTCCTCTAATATGAGATCTTTATTGTCCAATCAGAATGAGATTCTTGCTATTATTTTTTGAGAAGCATTATTAAAAATTTCTTAGAATATGGCTCAAATTCTACAAAGGATGACAACACCAAAAAAGTTAGAAAATATTGTGGGAATGAATTTTTGGGTACCACATTAGAGCAATTCGAGAATGCTAAATTCTGGCTAGAAAGGATGGAGAGGATTTTAGATGACATTCAATATTTCGGTCATTATAAGCTATCGTGTACTATATCCTTACTTTAAGGACAATCGTACGATTAGTGGAAGCTAGTACTCGGACAACCTCATCTATCTGATCCTCATACTTGGGTATTCATTGAAATTGAATTTAAAAAGAGATACTGAGGCCTATAAAGAGGAGAAGCTGAGATAGTTTTTGACATTAAAATAGAGAGCTATGTCTGTGGCAGAGTTTAAGAAGGAATTCAACTTGCTATACAAATATGTTCCTAAAGAGATGTTAACTGATGCCTTTAAGAGTAGGCAATTTGAGGATAGACTAAATCACCGAATTAGGGAGAAACTGATAAGGGCTACATCTCTTCTGAATGTGAACTTTCATGAACTAGCTATGTCCATTATGAAGGTGGAAAAGCATGAGTCAGCTAAAAGAGAAAGAGAGCGAAAAGAGAGTGGGGCTAAAGGTCAATGGTCCACCGAGAAGAGGTTTAAAAGAGAGCAAAATGTCCAGTAAGCTGGGGGAATGTACCACCCTGCTAGCAAAGTAAAGCGACAATGATCTTTAGCAATGTCTAAGTCAAGTCAACATACTCCATTAGAGCAGAAATAGGGTCAACCACCTGAGTGCCCTTATTGTTTAAGGCGACATTGGGCTCCATGCAATAAAGAATCAAGAACATGATATAATTGTGGTGCTACTGACCATTATATAGCTAATTGCCACTCAAAGCTGGCACAAGGCTTTACATAGTAAGGTAGCAGAGGAGTTTCAAATAAGTTTTTGGCTGTTATAATAAAAAACAAAGGCAGGGGGCAGGTAGTTTTGGTCACCATGGATGCAAT